>JARKHS020028341.1:220000-482087 GCA_030143305.2 Amblyomma americanum
GCCTCTTAATGAGTCTTAGTTATGAGAGAGAAGAGCAACCTGCAATAGCACAGTGTAGATGGCGGCCATTGTGGTGCAGAAATTTCAGAAATGATCCTCTATCGAAGCACACAGCTGATCGCGAAAGCTATGCTAAAACAATTTGGTATATAGCGTCTACACGCTGCTACAAAAAGCAGCAATGCTATTACAGGGGCTAGTTGGTTGATCATATTGGGAACAAATGCGCTGTGTATGTGTCCTTTTTGTCGCTTGTAGCGCATTTGTTCCCAGTACAAAAAGCAATCTTGACAGGCTATATGTAAAAAGTGTTTCCACGCAGGCTGGGGAGATTTTGATTCTGAAACACGCTGAAATGTACAGCCAGTGGAATGTGAAGCTCTAAGCGTCTTCTCTTTTTGACCTGAAACGGTTAACGAAGAAACTGAAGGTAAATGTGCTAGCGTAGCAGCCATATTCGAAGTATGGTTGTGAAAGGATGGCGCTTTTGTTTATCGCTGGAAAAGGAACCACACATTGCGCACACCGTACTCTGGCTTCCATCAAAGCGACTCTGAGACAGTGGCTTCCCTCTGACGCGCTCAAAGCCAAGTAAATCTCCAGAAAGCCACGCGGAAATTTGAGTTGCGAAACGAGCGAGGGTTCGGCAAGCCTGTCCTCTTTAAACAAAGCCGCTCAAATCTGTCAGCGCATAAAAACTTTCTTCTTTATTCTGAAGAGTAGACATATTCTTCTTTTTTTTTGTTCAGGCAAGGAATATGGGACCAATTCAGGTCGTTCTTCTTGACGACAATCGTAAATCTCAGAAGGCAAGTAAATAATATTTTCTATCGGCTGTTTTTTTTTCAGTCTAAATTTAGAGGAAACAGCCGCACATCCAGCATCATGTCAAGAAGGATGTGTACACCAATTGAAATACAAAAGTAGAGCGGGGGTAAATAACAAATAGAAGCCACAATAGCTACAATGAGAAAATAATCCTTTCATGGAGTTAGAAAATTTCTGAAAATGTCCTCCTATAAAATATCTTCGATTTTAGAAGAGCAATAGAACTGAGAGACGAAATATCCACCGTTTTCTTTATATACAAGCCGACCCACACCACAATATATTTATTCACGTTTGAGTTAGCCACAACAAGCAAAACCAATGGAAAGCTATTTCGATGCCTTTCAAGTACTTATGCGGGCTCGACCGGTTTTATAACGGCTTAAAAATTAAATTCAATGCCACGCGTATACTCGTAGATACGTGGATTTAATTTACTTTGTTCAGGCCGAATAATAAAAAGAAACCATAGGCACCATAGAAATGAAAAAAAAAGCAGGTATACTTGTAGACGTTGCAGACTGGAGATAAACAAAGCGAAAAATCAAAAACAACGGGACGTGCACCATGGATAACAAGGTTACAACAAATATAATCGCCGCTCACACAACGACGGCAAGTAATGAAAATAACAATAATTTAACATGTGGCCTTCAACTGTTTATATCTCATTCCAGAAAAATTCGCGATAATTCTCTAAACGACAGTGTCACAGGAAACGAGTGAAGGTGATAATACACTTGTCTTCTTGAGTGAACAATCGTGTGTTATTCATACTATCTCGTAATAATAACCAAATTGATGGCGTCCTCTCTCCAAAGAGGCCTGAAAAGGACCGGATAAATCTATTGCCTTAGATTTGGGCTTGAACCACAGCAGATAATTTCTGTAATTACAGCTTTTGAAGGACTTACGAAGCTCCATGTCATCTTTTATTGTGAGCTTGCACCACCGTAAGAATTCCATATGCGAAACCGACGGATTACAATTGACGCTTTTCGTTGCATTCTGCACTTTTTTGTTCGATATATGGCTTTTTCTAGGATACTTATTTGCAGGAAAATAATTTTAGCAGCATATTAATTCCTCGAGGTTGGTTTGATGCTCCTAACTGAGGCATTGGAGAGAGTGCCGCTATCTATTGCTCCACCACCATCTTAATTTCGCCTTCGAAGTATAGACGCCCTTTATTTCTAACATAGCTTCTCATTTCAAAGAGAAATCGTGTTTTAAAAATAGCCTGAGTACATTCTGTTCCCCATGCCTGGAATGTTTAATGTAGTGTTCGTCAACATACTCTGTAATTCAGAGTGCCTTGGAATCATGATACGTTTAAGCCCAACCTTAGAGAAACCACTTTATAGTCTTTGGAAAACCCGTAGTTGAGCTTGTACTTTTAGAAAGCGCATACCTAGGAGTATGTAGAAAAGGGGAAAACTGAAAGGGGTCTTTGCAAGTAAACGAGGCGAATGGTAAACATTCACCCGTTTGCATGTGGCAACATTTGTCATCTACCTGATGCAAGTAGTTTAAAGTCGGATACAACTTGGAAACGCTACGGCTTTTCCCCCTCAAAGGATCCCCTTCCAGCCAATGGCGTCGGCCGTTCCTCATGATCCTGCTATAGCGTGACAAAACAGAGGTCGTAGCTGGAAGAGGATAATCGCTTCCCACCTTTATGGTCGGGGACAGACCCCCTCTCTTCACTGTAGCGCCGCAACATCTATTGTCATGCTAGCAGGGTCGTGAGAATCAGCTGACGCCACTGGCTGGAAGGAGATCCTATGATTAGGAAAAGCCGCAGTGTTCTTTATTTATATCCGACTATAGTGGACATCTCAGGTGGAGGAGCTAGCGAATTGCTTAGAACGTTCAATTAAACATTGCGCGTGCCGAGCACCTTAATGTGCAAGCGTCATTAGGGGGAAAATTTACTGATAGTGAGTTGAAATTTTGAGGGAAATTTTTCATGATGCTCGCCAGGCGCTTCTCATCGTTTCTTTGGTCTCCAAGTCCTGTCTCTTACTACTTCCTCATGAACGATCACTAGCGCCTTTACAGCGAGATTGTGATTTAAAACGCTCTGATAAAACACGCATCTAATTTCTGTGCTTGTTCGTCAAAACTCTTTTTTTAACTTTCAAGAATATATATAAAAAAAGAAGTCGTTGATTCGAAAGGACCCAGACAGAGCGAGAGAGAACGATTTTTAAATTTTGGACAGCACGACTTTCAGACTTAATGACATCTTCTCTCCCTCTAACCACAAATTTACATTTCCAAGAGGCCAGTCAAGACAACGCCGACTAATTGAGACGCTCGGTTGGGAATAGTTCAAAAAACTTTGTACAAAAACTCGAAGTAAAGGACCAAGTCGAATGAAACCCTCAGAACCCATGTTTAATTTGTACCATGCCTTCATGCCTCAGTTACTAATTTGCCTTTAAATGTAAGATTACCAAAATGAATCAGATGCAAGTAAGCTTTAAGACTTCGACGTAATTCGTAACGAATTCGACGTCACTGGAAATGCCGCGGTAAGGAAATCGGAAGAGCGCACCTATCTCAATTTCGATACTTTTTTCGCTGCCGACAGATTATTTTTTGTTCTCCCGAATCATAGCTGTGGCTTCGCTGTCACAATGTAATATATGGCTGCATAAAGCAAGCACTTGATTCATTGAATATCTTCATCATGCATAATTTCTCGCACAGAGTTTCGCAAAAAATTACGCTCCCTAGAGAAGGAACGGAAGCTAAAGTAGTTTCGAGCATAGAAAGTGCACGTTTTCACAAAATTTGTGGTTTTTGCAGTGCCTTATATACGCAGTGCGCGATGTTCGCCCTATATTTGCAATGTCCATTATACGCTGATTATGCACCCATCAGCTATCAGCTATATATCTTACAGAAGGTCGTTTCGCACCTGTGAAACCAAGCTACCCCTTTGTAGACTTAATGCCACTCCACATTCTTTAAAGAACCCAAATGCTGTTCCCAGAAACAGCTCTCGGTATGGCTTCCACCTCGGCCCACATTAGCTTGACTTAGATACCTGAAATATGTTAGAGTGAAGTTCGTTTTTGAATTGTAAAGCACGAACATCCAGAGACAGCAAAGAGGACCACACCGATGACGACGGGGAGGAAGGGAAGAGCGTAGAAGCTAAGAAAATATTCATCATCATCATTAGCAGCCTTACTAGGCCCACTGCAGGGCCAAATCCGCGGCCATATCCCTCCCATTAACCCTGTCTGCGCCAGCCGAGGCCACATCCCTTATGAAACGAAAGCTACACTACGCTATTTTGAGAACACAGCGCTTGCAGACAAAGGACCAGAACAAGAAGGACACACACCTGCGTGTCCTTCTTGTTCTGGTCCTTTGTCTGCAAGCGCTGTGTTCTCAAGATGTACCCCAACCAACTCGCCCAGCAACAAACCTTGCTCAACTACACTACGCTAGTTCACCATGCGTTGCCGGTTGACGTTCAATTGATCCAGAGGTCTAGTGTGGCTATAGGCCTTACCATATGCGGGCCACCATGGTGTCGCACCACTTGACCTTTGACCTTGACCGATTCGCCGGTAAGGGGCGGTAGAATAGGCCACAGCGTTAATTGAGCGAACTTCCTCTCGGGATGAACCGTCAGTTTCTCCGCCAACTGCCAGGGTGGCAGGTTGGGCACTTCTTCTCCAGTGTGCGGAATGCACTCAACGTTACAGACGCAAAGCGGCATCTACTTTCCCGATACACCACAGCTTTCGCTCTCTAACCACGTTCAGCAGCAGTTCAACGTCAGCTATTTTTTTTTCCTTTCTTCTCCTACGTCCTATTTAATGCCCGCTAGATCATCTATTAGCACTGCTGCACTAGCTTTAAGGCATAATGTTCTAGCTTTCATCTTTGACAGGGTCAGTTTGAAATTGCAGTCTGTCCAGAGGAAGAGGTAGTAAGCACTCTCCGATTCGTCACAGGTCTGGTCGCCGCATTGGTCAGTTGCTCTGTATCCACTGTGGACTAAGGGCCGACGAGTTTATGTTGCATTTATAAATTCCACTGAACTTCAATCTGTAGACATGCGAAATAACCACTAGTTTTTCCTTGCAGTGTTAACAATGTTACTGTCCAAAGGTACAGTAAAATAAAATATTTACGCGTCATGCTTGCTCATATAATGCGGGAAGCAAATTCACTGCATATGCGGACCACTTCATCAAAACCTACGCCTAGTAAAACGGAAGCTAAAACATGCACCATAAAATGCTAAAGTTCGCTTGTATAAACGTCGTCGTCATCATCATCATCAGCATCATCATCATTATAAACATCATCATCATCAGCCTGACTACACCAACTGCAGGGCAAATTCCTCTTCCATGTCTCTCCAATTAACCCTGTCTTTTCCCAGCTGTGCCCACTCTATTAGTGAAAACTATCTTGTAAACGCATAAACGTATGTTATATCAACATTAAAGTGTATCCTTATAGTATCACGACTATATCCACGTACCAGATAGATAAAGTCGACCATGTTCGAAGGTTACCTGTAAAGTGTTGAAGGCCTCGCCTTGCAGGGAAGGGGATCCGCAAGCCGTGGTCTCGCCCGACGAGTGACACACCCACTGTGAGTACCAAATGACCGGCTCATTTCGAACCAAAAAAAAAAACGCTTCAAAAGGTGTTCTTGGCACATGATGGCCTCAGTTGCCTATGTGCCATAAAACCCAACTCAACACACAACACAACACGCTTTAAAAGGGGCACATCGTAGAAGAACGGAGCCAAGCGTGTGCTACCTCTCGGGACAGCGCAAGGCTACGGCTACAGCAAAACAGGTGATGCGCCTGAGCATGACAGAACAAAAATACACAGACGAGAAAGAAGTTGAAAAAGAACTACACAGAAAATACAGTTAAACGCGGATAAGAACAAGCGGCAGCTGAGGGCCTGCAACGCTACATGAAACCTGGCTGCTTGCGTAAGCAGCCACTCACACCAAAGGGCTGTTCGATCCTTGCAGATGCGGCTTCCATCTGCGCTCTTCATTCCGGTACGGTGCCGCCCCACCGTCCGTATACATCCTGCTCGCTCGTGCTGAAAGCCAAATCTGTGACCACGCTCAAGCAACGCACCCGCAAGGACCCCCGCGTGCCGCTTTCCTGTCCTAATCAAGGTTTCACCGCATCTGGCGAGCAACTGTTCGGAACTGCGGAGTCGCGCTGCCTGCAGGCGCACCTAGATGACTGGAAGAGAGCGCGAGCATTTTAAATGGCTGAAAAAAGGGGCTGTAGACCCCTGCAGTTTACATTTTCCTTTTATTCAAACTCATATTCGCAGCACTACTCATCCAAGCTCAGATATATAAAATAGCCACCCTTACAAAAATTATTCTCGTCGCACTTTTTCTTAGCCACGTGAAAGAAGATTGACTGCATTTCCTTGTGCACGAAAGTACCACTGCCAGATTAACTTCCCGTACTTATCATCCTTTCGCTATTGTGCCATAGAAAGCTAAACATGGTTTCCTTAAATAATCATTGTTGCCGAAAGCCATTTATGATTGATATACTCTCATTTCTCACCTTTTTTACGCGGCAATTTTTCAGTTTAGATCTTTAAAATAAACTAGAATTTTACTTTTTTACGATGAGCTTTTCTCGTTTTGTCTTTTCCACCTTTTAGCTGTTCGAAGTTAGCATAGAGTATAATGAAAGAGAATGAAAATAAAATAAAAAGTGTCGGGAGAGAATAAATAATACTCAGAGTCAGTGAGCTTAGGCAACAATCATTTTAACATTCACAGCCAATTTTCGACGGAATGCAGTCCCGGAGTGTAAAAAGAGCAGATTTGTTCGGTGACATGCGGACACAAGAATTTCCACCTCAACATGCGGCAAGCACTTCTTTTTTCAAACGCGTTATGAGTTGATTTAATCACCTCCGGCAGTGAGTGGTTGTTCTTCTTAATGACAAGAACGAAAAAGCTAGCATGCGCGAGACACTGAAAGGCCACAGACTATTCAGCATTTTCTCTAATGCACACACAGCCTAAAATTCTCTACAGCTCTTCTATAGATATAAATAAAACCATTAAAATAGCTATAGAAAATCCTGTATAGCTAGAGAGGATTTTCTACAGCTATTCCAATGGTTTTACTTTGTTTCGCCTTTCTACTTCTCCGTCTTTTTTTTTCGCCTTCAGCAGGCCAGGTATACCAAAAATAAGCAGTACCCGCATCCCGCAAACAGCTTCTAACTTCCTCTTTTTTGTTAAATTTTATTTTACAGCGTAAGCTCTTATTAGCTCTTTATTTTCGCCTGCGGCGCTACATGCCTCTGTTGCCAGACGAAAAAGGTTCAGGAACAAAAAAACTCCTTTTGCTCTCTCAGAAGGAAGAGAGGAGAGAAAGTTAGTAGAAGGAGGAGCAAGAGAGGTTTGGAGGCGGCGGGTAGCCTAGTTTCTTCGGCGTCCGGCTCAGCTGCGGGAGGCGGTCTGTTCGAAACGCACCGCCATTGAAGGATTGTTAAAATCGTCCTTCGTCCCGGCTTCTGCATTGTTACAAAACAGCTAACGCTTTAACATTCGAGTTACGCCCTCGAAACCATCCGGTGACTTTTATTTAATGAACCACTACCAACCATTAGTGCCTATCAATTAATCCAGTGTTCTGTGTGAAACGCTCCGTCACGTTTAGTTTCTGGAAAGGCACTGAAATCGCAGCGCAGTCGCAACATTTCAGTGCTTGGGGAGGAATACCGCAAGGGCAAATTTATCAAAGGCACCGTTGCCGACAGTGTATCTTTGAAAATTGCTGTTCATGGCTCTGCGTCTATTGTTGATTCTAACACGTCCGAAAATTAAGCTTCGCTAGTTTCAACTTCTGCCGGGGCCTTGCACGCCGTATTACAAAAGAAATATACGCTGTTCCAAAATCAGCAGCTTCCAAATCGATATGGAACATTTGACACATCGCTTAACAATCAGGGGAGCTTTACCGGTGGTTCTTCACAACTAACCAGATAATTTAATCACACCACTGTAGGCACTGGCTTTCATTAGTACACCTAAACCAGACAGCACGAACCATGGCAAATGTAAACAAACGACAATTAAACTCCTCGAAGAGCACGCCACAGGTCGTTTCATTTTTAGAAAGCAATAATAATTAACGCATATTTAGTATTCTATTTGACAGATTTGATGTTGTTCTTTACGTTTGAGATGAGAAACGAGACTTTTTTTTTCCGGCTGCATTTAGGAGAGGATTTTCTGCACTATCTAGCATGCTCCCCTAGGGATATACGCTCTTTTCATATACGCTGGTCAAGGTTCGATCGCAGGATGCAAGAGCCCCCAGCAGGGGGAATAGATGGGAATGCAGTGACCGCGATGCTGTCTCGATCGAAGCCAATTCTCAGCGCATGAGATCTATCCCAGGCCAGGGGCGCGACGGTGCTATGATGCGACGGTGCTATGATGATTCATTCCGGAAGTGTCCTGAATTTTTTTGCAACATTGAAGTAGTGCATATCGCAGAATTTGTGTGCTTTTTTTACTAAGTGGTTAAATGCTCAATTACTTTATAAAACAGAGTACTCATAGCAATGGAAAAAGTTGGAAATTATAAACACGGACCAGCTGGTATATCTCTTAATTTTTTGTTACCATACCTTTTTAATTCATATTAGGAGAGTGCAATACTTCAATTTTCCATGCATGTAGGATATCAGAGCTTTTTTCAATGCTCAACAGGACTTGCCGAAGAATTCTCTAATGCGATGCCAAAAATAATTTTAGTCGCCAACTAGACACAAAGCTGAGGTTTTTTTCTACGCTGCACCTAAAATTTCGCGGAAATGTCCAAATAGCCAAAACGTGCTTTCAGGCATGTTGTCCAGCGCTGCCGATAAGCATGTTCAAGCTATTCGCCGGGTCGCTTGGAAAAGTTGTGTTAATACCCAGCTATTGTGAACAAAAACATTTTTGAACAGGAAACCGTTCATGAACGCAGTTTTTTCATACCCACCCCTCCCCCAATGCAAGATTTCACTATAACAATCAATATACCCGCGGATCACCCGACGGCAGTCTTACATTTTTTATATTCACTTTCTTGCTGTCGTCAAGACTGTTCCCAACTGGTTTCTTTGGCAGTCTTGACTGGTCGATGCGATCAATGGAAACGCTTTAAAAGAACAATTTTGCCACTCATCAGATGAATGGATTATTACCTTCATTGTTTTCATTACAGAATCTTACAATTTTTCAGTTTTCAAAACTTTCGTCCGTGTAAATTGGACTTTTGGACTGCCCTTATATAGCCGCCCGAAAGGTTTTCATTTTTGATGTTTTCTGAAGCAAACATCAGGCTAAGCTGTAGATTGCTTCACATCACTACACTGAATTTATCACTGAAAAAGTCCATATTAAGCCCACTCCTTATCTGTGCTTCTAGAACTTTCCTGATGAAAACACCAAGTGAGGCTTTTTTTCGGGGCACACACACACAATGCATCCCAGAATCAGTGTTGAGGAGCAATGAGGCTTAGGCATCAGGAACAGAGTTCTGTGCATTGTACTTGCAGTAAAGTTTTTTTCATAAAGACGCGGACAGCCAGATGCACGTCGAAACTGCAGCGGGTGCTCAAAATATATTGGCTGGAACAAAAAATAAAATTGTTCCGAAGAAGACACGAGCTCTGGCAGCAAGGAGAGGAGTTGGGTGCAACGTCATCGCTATTTCAGAGAAACGTTCGACGAAGATTCCCGGGAATGGCACTAAAACATGCTTAAAAAAGTCAAAGATTAGAAGCTGCGGCAAGTCACTGATGTGGTTGCAAAACGTCCGCGGTGATATTCGGCCGAAAGTTCTGACCAGGAGAGGAATGAGAACGATTCCTACCAACGAAAAAATACATACAACCCCAATTACGGTCGAACTGTGAAACTTTAATTGACTGTTCACTTCGCTCATTAGTCGTGTTCTGCGTGAGTGTTCCGAACCAGCTGGCATTCACCACGCCGTCTCTGAAAAGGTTACTCCGCGCATACTACTGAAGCACACAAGACAATCGCTTGCAAATTCAGCCGTTTCGGACGCTGCGCTGCTGTACCGCGGCTCTCTTCAGTATGGCTTTCATGGAGCGTCCTCAGAACGGAAGGCACGAAATTACAGAATGAATTGGCCGACATATTACAACAAGCAGCTCAAATATCCCTACCAGGCGTGATCCCAAATTCAAAGCCTTGGAAGGGGGTGGCTCTCGTCTGCATCACGACATTGCTCACACCCCCCAATCTTTTCTGCATTTAATCCTGCGCCGTACGAAACATTGTTAAAACACTCTCTCTCACATGCTGATTCAAGCATGCTACACATCAAAGGAGCGCTGTCCATTTTCTGCCCCTGCATTTGTTCTGGAACACAAACAATGCCACAGAGACGCATGCGTCCTCGCGGCACAGTTCAGAAACCAGGCGTCAGCGCTCCGCGATGCAGCCGGGCGAGGAGTGCCGTCTACGGAGCCAGCGCGTTTCTATAGTCCACGCGAATGGTTCCCTAATTAGGTTAGGCCGCGTGTTTCTGGTCTCCAGCCGTCTCTGTTTGTCAGTTTCGTTGAAAGCGCAGTCGTAGTAAACGTCAGAACATCCTTCCCTCTATTATCTTTACCCTCCCCATCTCCAGTATCCCTCCCCCTCCTCCATTCGTGTTTGTACTGTCGGTTCCTGCCTTGTCGGTCTCCTATACTTCTCCATTCCCTCTGAATGCGGTATTGTTGGCTTAACACAGTGAATTTTGATCTGCGAGGTACGCCTCTCCAAACTTTCAGGCCGAAGGATTTGCCGGCGGCATCAGAGGTTTTAGAGCCACGAATGTTTGTCGCCAATACTTGTAAGCCATCCGTGTGTTCAGAAACCGCTTTAATCTCGAACACGTGCGGGTAATGTACACTTTTTCGTGAAAGAGAATGCAACTTTTTCCTTGCAAATATCTATGTATCATTGCCAGGAGTGAAAAGCTTTTAAAACGCCAGTCATGAACAATCGACCAGTGCTCAGCCAACTGCCTGTTCTTCATTTTGTGATGTGCTTAGGCTTATATGGAGCGGATAGCTAGAAACGGCTTGGCTGTAGCCGGCAAACTCATCTCAGCTAATTATAATCGCTTGTGAACGGCAAGAGCGATTGGAAATACACTTCACGGAGCATTGCTTGACTCGTATTGCTAGTGTAGTTAACCGATAATAGTTGTTAATACTAAACCAATAATCGAGAATGATGGCCACCACCGGTGACTTCTACCTTCCTGCTACGCGTACGGACGTAAGTGGAGTCTATGATAGAGAGCGTAGAGTTAATTCCAGTAATGAAAAACATTAATTACAGGAAAGTAGAGACAGAGAAATGAGTGTTCGAGAAGGATACAGGTAGGAAAGAAAGAATGGCGTACAGTATATTTTGTAAGTATTTTCAGGTCAATGTCATGAGTTTCGGAATATTTCTCTGTACTTGGAAACGAACCTTCTGTACTTGGAAACGAACCTTCTGTACTTGGAAACGAACCTTTACAATAGGGGTATTGCCCCGCCGCGGTGGCTCAGTGGTTAAGGCGCTCGGCTACTGATCCGGAGTTCCCGGGTTCGAACCCGACCGCGGCGGCTGCGTTTTTATGGAGGAAAATCGCTAAGGCGCCTGTGTGCTGTGCGATGTCAGTGCACGTTAAAGATCCCCAGGAGGTCGAAATTATTCCGGAGCCCTCCACTACGGCACCTCTCTCCTCCTTTCTTCGTTCACTCCCTCCTTTATCCCTTCCCTTACGGCGCGGTTCAGGTGTCCAACGATATCTGAGACAGATACTGCGCCATTTCCTTTCCCCAAAAAACCAATTCAAATAAAAAATATGGGTACTCTACCAGTTCTGATCTATAGGGCGCGGCCTTATGGCTAAAAACAACGTTGTTAATTAAAAGTAACGCAGCGCAGCTGGTTGAACAAAGCAAACTAAAGGGAAAAGAAAAAAAATAAAAAGGACCAAGCGAGTTACAAAACAAATAAAGTTTGCGATAACTTATTTGGAATAAAGACAGCAAAAAAAGACGGAAATGAGCCTGAACAGTGTTTCTTTCGTATTCAACCGCTAGTAACGGTCCCTTAGGCTAGCAGTGTGAACCGAATGATAAACTAGACGTGCGAGAAGGCGGCGGAAGGTAATGATGGCTGAAGATATTTCTCTGTCTGGCTGTACCTGGTGTAGGACATGGTTAGTGGGAAACCGCAGCGAAGGGGTTTTGTTCAGTAGTGGTATTGAGGGCTCTTGTAATGGCGTTCATAAGGTCATGAACCCTTGATTGCCCCAAACATTTGGATTAGGAAGAGTCTAAGGACGATTACGATTCTCCCTAATGCGAAATTTGCTCGCAGCTCGGCCGGCGTCTTCTGCTCTGCAGGCTCATTGCTTTGCTCTGGTGGGTTGTCGGCACGTCTGGCGACGATAATAGTTCGATAGTAGTACTAGACAGCGAAGATGAATACGTGAAATGCACAGCGCGATAGAATGTGTATATTACTTCTATATTAGTATTAGTACAAGAAAAAAGTTTACAATGCAAGGCGTGAGAGTCTGTTGGAGTTGAGCACGGGAGTTGTCTGCTGCGGCGTCAACTCAGTGCCGTCAGTCTCTGTAAACATATTGTTTTTCTCTCGTGGTCGTCGCCACGACTGGCGATGATAGTAGTTCAATAGTAGCATTCGTTGATGCAGTCGACGATGTGCAATGCACAGCACGAGAGTTTGTTGCAGTTTAACATGAGGCGGAATCTGCCGCAGCCATAGCTTAGTTCTCTCGTGCAGAGGACACCGAAGCTTATCTGTTCGGCCCACCGCTAGTTCGAATCCGAGGCGCGAGAATGTTATTTATTGATTTACCTATTGTTTAGCTCGATTAGGCGACGGAGGTGACAAGGCTTAGCCCATGGACGGGCGCTTAAGGATTGCGCTCTAAACAAAAATTCACACCTGCGCAAGATGATAGTTCGTATACCCAAAGCCCAACAATAAAAATTTGTTTGTGAGGTTACGATTCGAAAAATGTAAATGTCGCCGTTTGGCCACGATTCGGGTTAGTTCATTTTGTGTCAGAACTGCGAGTTCGGTGAAACACCAAATTCAAAAACCCCGAGGCAGTTTGAAGGACCAGAGGATAAACATTTTTTTTCCCATAATGATTCCTGTTTGCGCGGCCAATTTTCGTGGTATTTTTTCTACCAGATCTCGCCTTAATGTAGCGCCAAATGTTTTAAGCGGAAAAATCTGCCTACTAGGAACATGTTGACAGAAATGTTTGCGTGCACGCTTCTTATATTACGAGTAGACGACAAGCAAACGGCACGACGCAAATTAGCGACCCTGTGCAATAAAGTGTTAAAATTAGTAGCCGAAGTGAATATTTATTATCTTGTTTTTCTGGCAAGGTCACAAGAAATGAGTGAATAAAAGGGCTCGAATTCGCTTCACGATTTTCCGGCACGAAATTTGCAAAAACGGTGAGCGCGTCACTCCTTTTTGATTTTGTGAAATTCAGCGTGGCAGCTAAGTTCGTACCAGGTCGACGGGTAATGCTTTCGCTACATACGCGTTTTCGGACGAAGACTGGAGTAAACTTACAAGCTTGTGGCTAGAAGGCCCAAAACGCATACTGTCACGAACAAAGAAGTAATCATTTCGCTGTGGGAAAATTTGTCATCGCCTTGGTGTAAGTCAAGAAATTGTCAAATTTCTACAATAAACAACACCGGAAAATCGAGGGAGGGAAAAGAATTATAAAACGAATTGATGAAAAAAATCTCTCTAAACAAACATGGAGGGTTTTCAAAAATCTCTGAAGTGAAGAAATATTGTTTATAAACCACTCACATGCCGTGAACCAGAAAGCATACAGAAACAGTTTTTTTGTGTAGAGACTCATATTTAGCCTCAAATACAGTATTTCATCATACGTACGAGAGAAGAACTGATCCTTGCACCTCATATTTGCAGGCGCTGAGCCAATATGTTCCATTTACTTTGCTCTGGCGGGCTGCTCACATCTTTTTTACCCGGTCGCCAACTGCTGTTGACCATGAACTCTATTTTCCAAGATACTCTTTAAACTTGTAAAAAGGAAGCGAACAGTCACAGAAACAAACAAGCATAGAGAAATGTTTTTCGTTTTGTGGTGCTGAATAATTCCAAATAAATGTTTAATTATTTTTACGCCTAAAGATAATTGATAAGAAAGCAAAAGTAAAAGCAACCACATGTCGCCGGTTGGATCCGAACCAATATGACCTCCGAATTTCACATCTGCTGCTTTACCAATCTTTTGCTTTCCGAGGTATTTGTATATAGTGTGACTGAACCGTCAGTGTTGAGCAGCACCAACCTCGTCCCTAGTGTCGTACCAAGTGCGTCCTGTATTACCGGTAGTGCCACGTAGGAACGTCATCGAACAAAGAGGGCGGAAGCTAAGGGATAGCCCTCTTATGCTACCTTTGACATCAAGACCGCAAGATTCGAGGCCCTCGTTTAACTGTTCAGCAGACAAGGGAAAGGAAAATAGGTTCCCGTTACGAAATACATGACAGAAACCGACAGCCACCGAAACCAAAGAACATGCCAGATGTATTATTTTTTTTTCAACCTGGCTCGTAAACACTCTCAAGGTTCGATTACACTGCACAACTCTTGAAATTAAGTAATCATCTTTTTGTTTCATTTGACCCTAGTGTACAGATTGACTGCATATATCCGAACTTTAAAAAAGCGTTTCATTCTGTTCCCTATGTTTTGTTGGGGCATAAATTATCTTTTGTAGCTCTTCTTCCTATTCTAATTGACTGGATTCAGTGCTATCTACAGGATCGCAAGCAACGCGTTGTAATTAATTGAATCACAGTCTGAGTATGTTGCAGTTTCCTCGAGAGTTCCTCAGGGATCTGCTTTGGGGCCCTTGCTGTTTAGGATATATATCAATGATATTGTTCATGATCTGTCATGCAAAGTACGTCTGTACGCAGATGATTGTGTCATTTATCATAGCATCAATTGTTCCTCTGACCATGATTATCTCGAGAAATTTGGACTGTATACAGCGCTCGTGTATTAAGTGGGAGATGTCTCTTAACACCACGTAGTGTCAATTTGTCTCCTTTACTCGTAAACACAACCCATCTCTGTTTAACTGTACTTTAGATGCTGTACAGCTATCGCGAGTGAGCGAACGCAAATATTTGATGGTTTATTTTTCACCTCAACAAAGCTGCAATAAACATACACAACAATGTCGAATACTTATCAGCAAGGGCTTGCAAAATGCCAAATTTCATAAAACGTAATTTCAGAAAAGCGCCTGCCAAAATTAGAGCAATACTTTACTAACGTAAGATCTACTTCGCAGTGCGCCTGTACTGTTTAGGACTCCGATACTAAATTTCTTTCCGACAGGCTTAAAAGTATACAAAGCCGTGCAGCTCGATTTGTCCGCAATAATTATAACTCCACGTCTAGCGTTACGTTACCGAGGGATGGTCTGGAATGGGAACTGTTAAGCAGGCGCCGAACAAATTTGCGGTTAGAAATGCTCTACAGAATGTATTTCACAACAGTTCGAGTTGACAGAGAAGCTTACTTTCTGCCTCCTCATTTCGCGTCTAAGAGGACCGATCACAAGCTCAAAATAAACGCATTTAGTTGTCGGACCAATCAATGTCTTTCCTGTCGTTCGGCCGTGAACATTTACAGTTCGTGTAGATTGTTCCGAGAATACTGGACGCAGGAAGCAACCAAATCGGCTACCCTTTTTCAGACATTCGGCACCAACGTTGCTGCAGTGTTTTAACTTGTGACGAACCCGGAATCCCTTTAAATGTCATCCAGCACATGGGTGTACATCATGTCCTGTGCAGAATCCTCATCAGACAGCACACGGTTCTGTTGCCTCCAGCCGTCACACACAAATTGATAGAGGTCTTTGCATGGGTTCTGCGACGGATTGACGGAAGATTTGAGTTGAGACCGGTATATTTTGAGTACCGTGCTGTCATAACTTGGAGGGAGCGGGAGATCTGCTTTAATAACGCGGTGCCGCAGTGGGCTTGTGCGCCAAAAATCTCCGCGCTGGATCCGTATCCACTGCGTCGTGATCAAATAGATGAGTGCTGTAGCAGCAAAGACGAGAACTACAGGTAGAAAGACCGCTTTGATGCGGTTGCCCAGCCTCCAGTTCACCGGGCGGGAGACAATCCCGACTCCACCGGTACCTTGGTGTGCTGGTAGCTGGAGTCGTGGTCTCCAGCCCTTGGTGCATGTACAGGCGCGGTCACTGGGGCGTCTCCGCGGGCCTCCTCCAGAGCCGCAGGTTGCAGCGGCTGCTCCATCTCGTTCAAAACGACCACGTCGCGAAAACTGCGACGGATGGACCCAGGTCGCCACAGCCGAAATACGAGGCTCCTCCGTCCCCAGAACGCCTCCAGGTCGGAGTCAGCGGAGATGGTAGTGGAGCCGCTGTGAAAGGCGCTTGGCAGGTCGTCAGCAATGGCCACGTTGCTGAACCCGAGCGGGACGGCGGGGCGCTTGCTCTTGATTGTCGCGGATGGGAGGTCGCAGTAAGTGCCCTGGTTGCCTCGGAAGCTCGGCTTCTCGCTCTGTAAGCCCTCTGTGGCTGACACCGCTGCTGCTGCTCCTACTTTTCTTTTTCTTCGTGCTCCTACTCGCACCACGTTCCGAATGCCGCGCGTGATGCCACGCTGTCGCGATCATTTGCCTCTTCCCGCGCCTTGAACTGCTCTTCCGTTCAAAATTTTTACCTAGAAACAAAACGGCTACCATCATAAGCTTTGGTACCGACCTTTTATTCTTTATTTGGGTATATTCTTTTTGCTATTCTAAGTTATTTTCTTCCTTCTTGGACTTACTATCTTGCATAAATTAAACTCATTGGAACCGTTACCACACTTAGCCACTTCTGTCCCTGTAAATGAGTTGCCCAATTTTTTGGGCCATCCGATGTTTTTTTTCTAATCAATTACCTTTAGGCGATAAAATGTACACAAATAATTTCCACTGATCAAAACCACAAATTAAAAAACATGTGCACCTTGGTTTCTGTGGCTGTTGGCTTCTCATGCACACACACACCACCCACACATTTAGGATGGAACCCAACAGTCACCGAAACCAAGGTGCATAGGGAAATGTTTCTAGTTTTTAATTTGAAGCGCCAATCAATTGGTTTAAAGAAAATTACTTACAAAGCAGCAGGAAAAACAACCATGCCGCCGGTGGGATCGAACCCACGCCCTCCGAATATCGCGTCCAGTGCTCAACCAACTGAGCTACGGCGACGGCTGTCCAATCTGCTGCAAAGCATAACAGGTAACCATTTATCTGAACGGCATATTGCTGCGGCGTATTACATCACTAACCAGGATATCTCGAACATTCTGAACAAGAGTCTCTGTGCCTTGATGTCTGAGAAAGTGGCTAGACCAAGCCACGGCTGTGCTGATTACTACTTCAACAAGGCAGCGACGTGTATGCGCTCATCAGAGATGATCGATGCGCTGAAGTGTGTCATACACAATTTATTTGTCTGCCATCCAACCTAGTTCGGTAACCATACGAAGGCCTAGGCTCAGGGTTGTAAGCAGAAAATAGCCGCACCCAGGCGAAGTACTCGTTGAGAAGGGGCCACCAGCGGCCGGTTGGGTTTGCTAAGTGTCACAGTTGTAGTCATTTGTGAATTGACATGCGCAAGATCTTCTTTTCTGGATCGGCCATAGCGAGCCGTATACCACATCCAGTGTCAGCAGATCCATCTCCTGGATAGCAGCGGCAATAGAGTTCTTCTGCTCGTGACTCCGAAACTTCGAAGAGACCCAGCACACTTCTGATGTATTTCCGGTAGCGTAGTGACAGCGGGGTCTCTTTTCCTTGGCCGCTCATTGCACGCATCAAAGCTATCCAGGATCGGAACGCGGCGCTGTTTCCAACCTTGAGCAAGGGCTGTCCAGTCCCGCTGCGGTAAGGTGCCAGGCATAAGGTCACATGGAACTATAAGTGGAGATTCCACTTTCCTGAGAAGTCGAGCAAAACATCTAACAGGTCCCTGGGAGATGTAGCAAGCATTAGAGGTGTCCTTCGGCCCTGAACATTTGCAGTTCGTGTAGACTGTTCCGAGAATACTGCGCGCTGGGCGCAACCAAATCGGCTACCCTTTTTCGGACTTTCGGCACCGACGTTGCTGCAGTGTTTTCACTTGCGACGAATCCGGTATCCCTTTAAATGTCATTGATCGCATTGGTGTACAACATATCCTGTGCAGCATCCACAACAGACAGCACATGGTGCTGTTGCCCCCAGACGTCACACAAATCGGTAAAAGTCTTTTCATGGGTTCTACGGCCGATTGATGGAGGATTTCTTTTGAGACCGGTACTTTTTGCAAGCTGTGCTGTCACAACTTGGGAGGAGCGGGAGATCTGCGTTCTTAACGCGTTGCCGCAGTGGACTTGTGCGCCAAAAATCTCCGCGCTGGGTCCGCATCCATTGCGTCGTCGTCATGTAGATGGGTCCTGTAGCGGCAGAGACGAGAACTACAGGTAGAAAGACCACTTTGATGCGGTTTCCCAGCCTCCAGTTCGCCGGGCGGGAGATAATCCGGACTCCACCCGTACCTTGGTGTGCTGGTAGCTGGAGTCGGTGGTCTCCCGCCCGTGGTGCATGTACAGGTGCTGTCACTGGGGCGTGTCCGCGGCTCCCCTCCAGAGCCGCACTCTGCAGCGGCTGCTCCATCTCGTTCAACTCGACCACGTCGCGAAAACTGCGACGGATGGACCCAGGTCGCCGCAGCCGAGATACGAGGATCTTCCGTCCTAGAATGCCTCCAGGTCTGAGTCGGCGGAAATGGTAGCGGAGCCGCTGTGAAAGGCGCTTGGCAGGTCGTCAGCAACAGCCACGTTCCTGAACCCGAGCGGGACGGCGATGAACTTGGGCTTGGTTGTCGCGCATGGGAGGTCGCAGTAAGTGCTACGGTGGTCTCGGAAGCTCGCCTTCTCACTCTGCAAGCCAACTATGAGCGCCGACACCGCCGCTGCTGCTCCTACTCTTCTTCTTTTTCTTCGTGCTTCTACTCGCGCCACGTTCCGAATGCCGCGCTTTGTGCTCTCGCTGTCGCGTTAATCATCTACCTCTTCCCCGCACCATGAACTGCTCTGCCGTTCAAAGTTTTCACCTAGAAAAAAACGGCTCTCATCATAAGCTTTCTTACCGACCTTTTACCCTTTATTTGGGTACTTTTTTTTTGCTATTACACGTTTTTTTTCTTCCTTCTTGGACTAACTCTCTTGTATAAATTAAGCTTGTTGGACCCCTAACCACACTTAGCTCTTCTGTCACGGTAAATGAGATGCCTAATTTTTTAGGCCATCCCATGTTTCTTTCTAATCAATTACCTTTAGGCGATAAAATATACAAAATAATTTCCACTGATGAACACCACAATTTAAAAAACCTGTGCTCCTTGGTTTCTGTGGGGGTCGGCTTCTCTTTCACACACGCAGACACGCGCGCGCGCGCAGACACGCGCACGCAGACACGCACACACGCAGACACGCGCGCACGCACACACGCGCGCACGCACACACGCGCGCACGCACACACGCGCGCACGCACACACGCGCGCACGCACACACGCGCGCACGCGCGCGCACGCGCGCGCACGCGCGCGCGCACGCGCACACGCGCGCGCACACGCGCGCGCACGCGCGCGCGCACGCGCACACGCGCACGCACACGCACACGCACACGCACACGCGCACGCGCACGCACACGCACACGCACACGCACACGCGCACGCGCACGCGCACGCGCACGCGCACGCGCACGCGCACGCGCACGCGCACGCACACGCACACGCACACGCACACGCACACGCACACGCACACGCACACGCACACGCACACGCACACGCACACGCACACGCACACGCACACGCACACGCACACGCACACGCACACGCACACGCACACGCACACGCACACGCACACGCACACGCACACGCACACGCACACGCACACGCACACGCACACGCACACGCACACGCACACGCACACGCACACGCACACGCACACGCACACGCACACGCACACGCACACCACACACACACACACACACACACACACACACACACACACACACACACACACACACACACACACACACACACACACACACACACACACACACACACACACACACACACACACACACACACACACACACACACACACACACACACACACACACACACACACACACACACACACACACACACACACACACACACACACACACACACACACACACACACACACACACACACACACACACACACACACACACACACACACACACACACACACACACACACACACACACACACACACACACACACACACACACACACACACACACACACACACACACACACACACACACACACACACACACACACACACACACACTTATATATGAAGGAAGCCAACAGTCACCGAAACCAAATGGTATAGGGGAATGTTTCTATTTTTTTAATTTTCAGGGCCAATAAATTGGTTTAAGGAAAATTATAAAGTAGCAGAAAAAACACCCATGCCGCCGGTGGGATTTCACCTATGCATTCGTTAGGACGGGCAATAAAAATAAGAGAAACTGTCCCACAAATACAGTCAAAGAGAGAGAGGGGGGCGGCAAAGTCTTGGACAGGGCGCCGAGTGATGTCATTCCGGCTGAGAACCCAGCCGCTATGCCCACTTTTCAGCGGATGCGAAATGCAACAGCGCCCGCGCTATTTACTTCAGGGGGTCGAATTAGTTCGAAGAGGCTCTAGTGCGCTATCCCCCATAGCCAGTACTCGAACGAAGTTGTATTATTTCATTGTAGCTTTTCCAAGTTCGCAGGTTACTCTGCCTGTAACAGGTTTTATTCCTGTGATCGCGTGAAAAACTAATTATACTGTACTGAACAATACTATCGCATACTTTGGTAAATCAAGCAACGAGAAGCAAAGAAAAGAAAAGCTGTAGTTGCAGGGTACGGACGAATGTTGTTCAGCATTCGGATGGTGCTGTATTTATAGCATTCCAGCCAGATAGCCCGCCAGCCACAAGCCGGCATAAAGACAGCGTCAAGGATCCGCGATCACGTGGCACGCTCACGTTCTCTCCCTTTTGTCACAAAACACCTGTCGGAAATTAAACTTCGCCACAGAATTGTATTTCTGGAATTGTGCTTTAACTTATGACGATACAGGTTGTTGTGTAAACCAAAGCTTTCCTCACTTTGCTTACATCAGGGTTAGACAGGGTCAAGGATCCGTGATCACGTGCAATGCTAACGTTTTTTCTTCCTGTTGTCACAAGGGGCCTGTCGAAAACTAAACATCATGACAGAATTGCATTTCTGGAATTGTGCTTTACCTTATGGCGAAACAGGTTGTTGTGTAAAACAAAGCTTTGTTCACCTTTCTTTAGGGCAGGGAGAGACCAATCCCTGGTGTAAACAGCGTGACGTCCAAAGGGAAAGGACCCGATGGGCAAAGTCGCCAACTTTTTTTTTTCTAAACTGGCGTTGCACGTGTCGAGCACCTGCTGCCCATGCCGGTCACAAAGCGCATGCTTTGCGAGCCAGACCTGAGACACGTGCGCCTGTGACGCATACAGGAAGAGGTCTATTGAAAGAGGACGTTTCCCAGCACACAGAGGCGGAAGGAGTGTTGGGTATTGGGTTACGCGGTGCGGGGGCCACCGGTTGCGGGAGGGAGGAAAGGGAAGAGGCTCTTGAAGGAGCTTGACGACGTCTAGTGCTGTCGTATGTGATACAATGCATTTACTTGTTATCTAATTTTCGTTTCTTGAAGTACAGGGCAGAGAAAAATAAGAGTGAGGCAGGTTTGACAATTGTATTTCTCGGAATTTCGCTCAGTGCGTATGTTTTGAGAAAGCTGATAATTGGATTGCAAAAGTGTAAAACTTGGACTGAAATGTTGGCCCTGAGGAAAAGAAGCGGGTTCATTACGCGAGTAAATGTGGCCAATAGTTTGCTATTTGCTTTTTTCTTATTTCTAGAAGATTTTCAGTTAACTTCACAGGAACGTCTTATTGCAAACTTCAGAACACACACCACGCACGTCGAGAAAAGTGCGGCCTGCACTTAAACAAACGGCGTATTTTTTTTCAGCAATACAGTAATTAGAAAATCTTGTGCGGGAATATTTTATTAACTTTACGTCCTTACGATGTTTTTACGTTTTTGTTTTATAAGGGCAGGTATTATTGAACAAAGAAGCGCAAACAACAGTTCATGGCTTTCTTTCATACAAACGTGAAATAACCAGGAAACAATCCTACTCATTCTCTGTGCAGCTTGTTGCTAGAGCAGTGGTGGTGGTTTCTATGTATCGGCGGGATTACTCTCATTGTGGTCTGTCGGCAATTGCTCCATGTGAGCCCCTTAAATTAAACAGTGTGTTTCTACCCCCATAAACTTCCTCCTGTATGTGCGGAGCGTCTGCGCGCCCAGCGCCGCTATGCGACGGGCGTCAAAAAGGGGCATGCACCTCCATGCTCCTGGTGCTGGCTCGTTCCCCCTCTCGAGGTGACGGAAAGATTTTTCAAGGCGTGAAGAAAAGGAGTTTGGGAGGCGATGAGAGCACAAATAAACCGCGAAGAGAATTTGGGGGAACATGGAAGAGCCCCAATCTATAAAAAAAAGTCACCGAGAGCCCCACGATCCCCTCCTACTCCGGCTCCGCATAGGATGCTCTTGGGCCGGGGCTAGGCTCCATCGCAAGAGTTTGGCCCTCACGGCGGACTGCTCCCGCTGCGGCCATACGGAGGAGACCACCGATCACCTCCTCCTCGATTGCCCTGCCTTTGCCATCCACCAGGAAAAGTTGACTGCCTGCTACAGGGACCTGAGCCTTCCATTTGACTCGGCCGGTGCCCTCCTCTTCCCCACCGGACCCAACGCTTCCAAGGCGCTCCGGTCTCTCCTCGCCTTCCTGGAGGAGACGGGCCTGGACGGCTATTGCTAGCCTAAGGCAGCTGACCGACTGATACGACTGCGTCTCCCGCATCTTTATACTCCCCTTTTCCTCCTTACTCTGAAACTCTACCTACCCTTCTCCTCTCTATCTGCACACCGGCAGGGGTGGTGGTGCGTTAGCATAAGTCACAGGCCCGTGCACTTTCCTTTCCTCTTCCCCTTTCATCCACTTACTACTACTACTACTACTAAGCCCCGCGGTCCTCCTATTGTTGTAAACAGAATCCTGGTTCCGACGCGCGCGAGCGCCAGAGTGCAGGCGTAGACAGGCTCCAGCCACGCCCGTGCGCGTAGGCGCTCCACCTGTACGCCTAGGATGTGCTCATCGGGGGTAAAAGCATGCAAGACAAAAAAAATTTGGCGGCGGCTTAGCTCAGCTGTACCTGGATATACGTAGCGAGAGCTAAAATTCCCCCCTGGTTACGCATGCTTTCGAGCTTGTTGTTATGACTAAAATGTTAAGCATGCAATAAGTATTCCGTGAAACACATTGTTTATTTATTCAATCGTTTTGACAGAGATAAAAGTGCCCGATGATCGGTAAAGTAACACGCAGTTGTCTCAATGCTGCCTACTCAGTACTGACACCCCGTGGAGACCGACACCCGAACCGCGGCCATAAGGGAAGGAAAATGAAATGGATATTGGTTGTAAGGAACGGAAACTGCACATGTCTCGCAGAGGTCCTGATGGCATCGCATGCGGAGGTCATGAAAGTGGGTTAAGCCCCGGTGGCTGAGTGGTTTGGGCGCTCGCTACTGATCCGGAGTTCCCGGGTTCGAACACGACCGCGGTGTCCGCGTTTCGATGCAGGCGAAACGCAAGGGCGCCCATATGCTGTGCGATGTCAGTGCACGTTAAAGATTCCCAGGTGTCGAAATTTTTCCGGAGACCTCCCCTATGGCACCTTTTTTTTTCCTTTCTTTTTTCACTCCCTTCTTTATTCCTTCCCTTACGGCGTGGTTCAGGTGTCCGCCGATATGTGAGACAGATACTGTGTCATTTCCTTTCCACCAAAGCCAAATTTTCATAAAACGCTGGTGAAATTTGATGCCTTAAGTGGGACGGTAGGTGTGATCCATGCGACACCTGCCGTGTAGGCTAACACCCGAACCATGGCCGTAAGGGAAGGGAAGTGAAATGGAAATTGGTTTTGAGGAACGGAACTTACACACGTCTCGCCTGTCTCATATCTCGATGGACACCCGAACCACGCTCTAAGCGAAGGAAAATGAAGTCATTCGTCACACACGTGCTGCTCCTCTCTGTTTTCGCGCAAGCGCATTATCTACCTCACAGGCTCACGGCGAAATGCTCGACTGGGTAGCGTATATAGTGTAGCTCTCGCTACAATGAAATCGAAGAAAATGCAAATGCAGGATATAAAATACATCATGAAGGGCCTCCAAAAAGTAACCCACATATATCACACTCCCAGGAAAAGCATTTCAGTCGGTAACCATCCTCGCAAAAAAAAAGAAAATTTATAAGCGTTAGTTTTCGTGAAATATGGCGCTGAACTATTATCGTGGTCATGAGGAGTATGACGCGTTTCTGAAAACTGTACATAGCATTACGCCGATAAAAGAGCTGGTTCACTGATCCGCCGGAAAGACAGGCGATAGCAATTAGAAAACTAAGACGGCATCTTGCAACTCCCGAAATTCATTCATTCATTCATTCATTTTTATTTGTTCTTCACAACATGACGTACACATTGTGAAAGGGGCCAAGAAGAAAAGCCGTTCCTTTACGGCTTGAAAAAAAAATCTTGGTCCCCCCTGGCATTGACGGCAACGAAGCAACACAGTCCAGAAACAAATGTACAGAAAAAAAATATACAGAAATATACAGAGACAAACAAAATTATAACTTGGCATTTTTATGAAAGGTATGGCGACAAGCTCATGGAACGGTCGGGAAATAAAGACATGCAATCATAATGAAACAGTGGCTAAATATCTGTACAAGGTGTTTTGTTTATGAAATGTGTGGTGTGTATTAGGGACATGCAAATTAATAAAACAACGCCTTCAGGTTCCGGAAATTGAGTCCTAAAATATCTGTTCCCGCTTTAATATGTTCATTTAGTAATCTAGGCAGGTTATTCCTAAGACTCTGAAACCCATAGTTCGTACGGCATTTTGGCACTTTCCAACGGTCTGTTGTCCTCGTATTGTAGGCCGCGTTGCCTATTAATTCTAAGTTCGATATGTTCAAAAACAGCCTTTGATTTTCCTTGATGCTGAGTTTATATTCGCGTAGGAGTTTATAATGATACATTTTAGTTATTGGAATGACCTTAAGATTTCTGAAGATAAATTTACTTGAGTAAAACTTAGGCAAATTATTAATGATCCGTAAAACCTTTTTTTGCATCCTTAAAAGACTACTAAGGTTTTTGTCGGTCGTTGTGCCCCAGACTAAATGAGAATAGTTCATGTAAGAAGAAAATAAGGCATAATAAATGGCTAGTTTTGCAGACATTGGAAAGACATAACGATTTCGACTGAGTATACCTGTTATGGAACATAATTTCTGCAAAATATGGTTTACGTGGTCATCCCATTGCAACGTCTTGGAAAAGAAAACGCCCAATACCTTTATTATTTCGACGACCTCAATCCTTATACCTCTAAACAGAAGATCGTAATCGGTAGATAGCTGCTTACCCTTAGGGTGAAAAATTACTGCTTTTGTTTTTTTTGTATTAATATTCAGTTGATTACTGTCTGTCCATGCTTCCAACTTTTTTAAGGCTATGTTTCCTTTAACGAACGCGTCAGCACAAGAGGATGAAGGCACAAATATACTAGTGTCGTCTGCATATATAACAAACTTCAGGTCAGATGATATACATACTATATCATTAATGTATAAATTAAAGAGTAAGGGACCAAGAATACTTCCTTGAGGTACGCCTGCGACTATTGCTTTTTGATTAGATATTAAATGGCTTACTTGAACAAATTGTTTTCTGTGAGAGAGATAACTAATTAACATATTAAGTGCATGTCCTCTGATACCGTAGTGATGTAATTTATCAAAAAGAATAGAGTGATTAATGTTGTCAAAAGCCTGCGTAAAGTCAACAAAAATCCCCAGAACGTAGTTTTTATCCTCGAAGTTTTGCAAAATGTATTCTTTTTGATCAAGAAGTGCCAGTTCTGTGGACCGATGTTTTTGGAAGCCATACTGCGATTTTGTGATTATATCATATTTGTGGCAGAAACGTGAAAGTTGTTTGAATAGGATTTTTTCCAGACCTTTAGAAAACACAGGCAATATTGATATGGGGCGGTAGTTCGAAACATCTCGGTTATCACCCTTTTTTTTGTATAGCGGAATCACTCGAGCCACTTGCATTTTTGTTGGATAAACTGCAGTTGAAAGGCAAAGATTATATATGTAGGTTAGTATGGGACTTATAACGTCAAGGACATATTTCACTGGACTAATTTGCACATCGTCAGCGTCGCAGCTACGCGAATTTTTCAAATTTGCAAACACAGAGCAAACTTCTTGAATGTCGGTTGGTTCTAAGAAAAAAGTATTGGTGTTAGCTGTACTTTGCATTGTGTTGTTTCCTGAAGGGCGTGCAGTCACATTCCTGTTAACAAAGAACTCGTTAATAGCATTAACCATTGCGTCCCCTCTCAGCGTTTTTCCGTCATGTATAATCTCTACTACGGAATCTTTTTCCTGCCCACGTCCCATAAGAGCATTCATTTTACTCCATAATTCACTCATTCGACCTGAACACATAGAAAAGTAACGAAAGTAGTAGGCGTCCCTGCACTTTTTCAGTTCTTTATTTAAAACATTACGGAAACGTTTAAAAGCTAGAAGGTCCGCCTCATTACGGGAATTCATAAATTTTTTGAAAAGTCGATCTTTTTTATGGATTTTTTTATGAAGTTCACGGGTCATCCAAGGTTTTTTATAATTTTTGTTTTTTACACGTTCCTTACGAATGAAATGCTTTTTATAGATACATAAGAAACGACCCATAAACGCTTCATATGCAGCATTTGCATCAGCAATGTTCCGGATGTAGTCCCAGCTTGTAGTTTCTAACTCTGTACGGAAAGAGTCTAGTGTTTTCTGTGAAATCAACTGAGAAAACATCGCAGGGCTCTCTGTTGTATTAAACGGATTAGTGTCAACCTTACAACATATTGCCATATGGTCACTAATGGAACAGGGAAGAATAGCTGTAGTGATGGACCCTATATCATAATTAGCTAGGAACAAATCTATAGTAGTTTCTGAAGTAGGTGTCAACCGAGTAGCCATATTTATAAGGTTAGAGCAGGCATTGCTACTAAGCAGATTTTCAAATTCAACTTTTCTGGAGGTATTACATGACATGTCAATATTAAAGTCACCGCCAATAATGACATTATAATGATTTTCATTTACAAATGTTAACATATTGTCTAGGAACTCAAAAAAATCACACACATTGCCATCTGGAGGACGGTAGCATGCTGCAATAACGATATCTTTTGCCTGCACACACACAATTTCATAACTATCTGTAACAGCAGAGAAGTCTGCCAATAAACGGGCTTGTAAGGAGTTTTCTACAAGAAGAGATACGCCCCCACCACGGCGCTTGGTTCTATGAACATAAAATGTTTTCATGGTAGGAAGGTAAAACGCATCCGTTTCATGAGCTTGCCAGGTCTCGGTAAACATAAGTACATTGAAGCAATTCTGTATTCTATTATATAAGCACTCAAGTTCAGCAGTTTTGTTTTGTAGAGACTGAACGTTTAAATGGAAACAACGCAGGAGAGTGTCTCTATTTCCATATTCTTTGGTTAGCTCATCCAAAGATATGTATCCCAAATGCGCCATTGAACTTGGAATTTAGACAGAACAAAGGCAACACAGCACAGACACAAGACTCAGGTGACCAGGTTTGAGAGATCACTTTCACATTTGATGACTACGGCGGAGTCCCCAGGCCTTCTGCGCACCAGGACCTTTCCGTTTGAGTGCCAGGCAAAGTCATAGTCATGCGATTTAGCCCATGCCTTGACAGCTACCAGGAGCGCTTTTGAACGCTTTGTCATGTTTTCTGTGATATACCTCTTTCCTTCGGAATCCCTCAGAGCTTTTCTTTTTTCCAACCATGCATCTCTTAGGTCCTGGCGCGCAAACCTCACGATCACGGCTTTTGTGTACCCGGGCTTCGCGGGCAGCCTATGAACAGCTAGAACGTCCTCCTTTACGAGTTGATGCATGTTCAACTCGTCCGCAAGTTCATTGACTTTAGCAAGGAGGTCTTCATCTTGAGATTCCGCTAGACCATGTATTTCAATGTTTAACCGCCTACTCCGCCACTCAAGCTCGTCAACATCCATTTGCAGTCGCGCCAGGCCCCCAATGTCTTCCTCTCTCTCAATTCGGTCAATTCGTGCCTTAATGTCTTTTATTTCCTTTCCCTGTTGCTTTAACTTTTCTTGCACTGCATCGAACTGGTTCGATAACATCTGGATCGATTGTTCAATGCCATCTACTTTGTCTGTTAGTGGGAGAAGGGATGACAATTTCCGGTTGATCTCTAATACGAGGGACTTTAGTTCAGCGTCCTCCTTTCCAAAAGCCACGGGACCGTCGTCCCGAGCGCCACTTGGCCTGCACATTGCACATTTCCAGGACTTTTTGCTTTTTTTAGAGTTGAACACTTCTTCAGTCATACCAGAACACTCAACAGCATGAAAATGAAATTTGCAGTCACAGCAAACTATTGAAGGCTCGTCATCACGAAGCGCCACGCGACAAGTACAGCACCGAGGCATGGCTCGCAGTTAAAGCACTGAACACTGTAGCAAGTTGGCAGCAACGGCAGCAAAAGCGCGTGATAACCGCGTGGTAAAGATAAGTGACGGTCACCAACCTGCATGTGCAGAAGAACGGCGTTACGGACGTGTTGCTCGAGCTGCCGTCGCTGCCAAAATGCGTGACGAAACACGCCCCCCTGTAGCAGTCCGGAACACAGATGTCTCTGCTGGTGGCGAAATGGTTGCCAGGAGCGGTCGCAGACGCGCCGCCGAATGGTCCGGAATGGTCCGGAACGTTGAGAACGGTGACTGGCAAACAAAATCACTGTCCAGTCTTCGGCAGAAAAGGCTTGCAAAAGCACGAAGGTGGGTAGGCAGCCGCAAGAATTTCCGGCTGGCACCGATCAACCTGCATGTGCAGAAGAACGGCGTTACGGACGTGTTGCTCGAGCTGCCGTCGCTGCCAAAATGCGTGACGAAACACGCCCCCCTGTAGCAGTCCGGAACACAGATGTCTCTGCTGGTGGCGAAATGGTTGCCAGGAGCGGTCGCAGACGCGCCGCCGAATGGTCCGGAATGGTCCGGAACGTTGAGAACGGTGACTGGCAAACAAAATCACTGTCCAGTCTTCGGCAGAAAAGGCTTGCAAAAGCACGAAGGTGGGTAGGCAGCCGCAAGAATTTCCGGCTGGCACCGATCAACCTGCATGTGCAGAAGAACGGCGTTACGGACGTGTTGCTCGAGCTGCCGTCGCTGCCAAAATGGTTGTTGATACAAGCATTTTGGACGCTTTCCATTGCGTTCGCCCAAAAAATTCTTCTCCAAGCATGCGATGTCCCTACTTTCGGCGTCCGTGATTGTTATTCCTTTTTTTTTATAAACTTCAGTTCGGCTTCTAATCACGAGTCTAAATCCTGGAGTTTACTAAGGTGGCACGTTGGGCTAGTTGGTATGACAGCGAAAATATACGGAGCTGGAGAGATATCGCACACTGTGTATCACTGCATCCTGTTTCTGCTGGGATCTATCTCTTCTCTACTTTATAACTCGTCAAAAAAAACACGGACAGCATTCTCGCATCTTTCTCAAATGCCGCCGTCTTGTCAGCGTTTTCAGTCGACTGAGTCTTCACCTGCCCCTCCAACCACAAGCCCTTCAACCATTGTGCTTTTTCCGTCCCCTTTCTGTTCTCACTGGGCGCCTTTCTGAATATCCTACTACTGAACTCGAGTTCCGGGGGACAGAAGGCTTCAAGCCGCATTGATAGTTTTCTTTCGCCCACAAAGGCCTTCCGGCTGCTTTCTCCTCCCACAGTGTGGAAGCTAATCCCAACAATGGTTAACCCCACTGCCCAACCCCGCCGCTGTGTGCTCTCCATCTGCCTGCGTGGGTCTATGCGAGGTAGGAAGGGGAAAAAAGAGGAAGAAGGAGTTCAGGGTGTGCGGCCCGTGGTGGCAGTTTGCCGAACTAAACGGCCATGTCCCGGAAAGCTGGGCTTGGTAAGCGAATTGAACCGAATTCCACATAAAATTGCGGAGTGTCACAGTGAAACATTTCGGGCTTTGTAGTCGGATGTATAGCTGCTTGTGCGGTGACTTCGTTTAATTTGCTCGCTCATTCCTTTCAATTTTTTGTGTTTTGTTTTTCTGGCGCCATTCTGCTCTTTTCCCGTCTTTTTTTTTGTAAACAACCGCCTCTCGCAATAATGCTTTCGGGTGCTGCAGGTATTTTAAATAGAAAAATAAAATAAATATATAAACGAACAAACAAATAAAGAAAATAGCCACAAATACCCCTGAAAGCAGAATACTGGACATCCGTCGGCATAGCTCAGTTGCTAGAGCACCGCACGCGAAAAACAGAGGTCGTGTGTCCCAATGCCACCGGCAGAATGCGGTTGTTTTTTCTTCGGTGGGTAGCGACTCCGTTGGTGCCACTCTCTTTTCCCCTCATGGCAATCTTCAATATAATTACCTCTCATGAAGCTTTTTTCAGCGGGTCCAGGTATGAATATCAAGGGCCTCGTTAAAGAAAGGCGGCTCACCCTTCTATTATCAAAGCGTTCTTTCACAGGGAAGATCAGAGATATTGATTGTGCGGCGCAGTGGAACATTAGACGTCTTGTGCAGTCTTGAACTCTATGGCTGGATTTTATCTTTTCATGGTACGTTTTTAGTATCCGTAGTTGTGCTTCGAGGGAAAAAGAGCTTTGACCATGGATGGGAAGAAACGAATAAAAAAACTGGCACCATAAGGGCCTCCTTTACAAAAGAAGCAGCGCCATACTGCATAGTATCTGATTTGGTAAATTTGTTTCATGGAGTCGTGCTTTAAATATTGCTCTTTTAAGTCGATCCTTTGGTAAAGTCAAGGCAATGTAATGGACATACGCAGTCACAGCTACGCAAGAGCCTTTTTAGTATTTGGTTTTGCTAACCTGAACAGAGACTGGTCTTGGTTGAGAATGGCCGCTGGGAACGTTGGAAAAGGAGCGTAAGATTTTTATCTGGAGATACGCGACAGTCATTTGCACCTTCGGGTATTGGTTTACTGGATTGTAGCTCTAATAAGCGCAACTTGTTGATGAAAAAGCATCCTCTGCTGTTCTACTGTATGCAGTGAAAGGTGTGTGTGACTTTCGACGGCAGTTAAATACACAGACCCAGTATTTAAAATTTGTACTGTTATGTTTTTCACGCACGTATATTATGGTATAGTAATTAACCTCGATCATTACAACTGGTCCGAACAATGCTAAGATAAATAAGGATAGACAGACTATAGTCTAATTGGTCTAAAGCTCAGCGACAGGCAGTCATATCTCTTTCATTATTAAACTGCTTGAAAGATACAGGTACAAAGACAAGAAAACACGTACACACACAGAGATCTGTTCTTTCGCGCAGTTCAATTATAAACGAGAAGCACCTACTAGCCACAAGAAAACCCTTTTTGAGTCATATCTCCGCAGTGGTAATTATCTGTGGATCACCTGACTAGAAGGGGCACACACCTTCTATAATCTAGATTGTGATTGATGGCATTCATTAAGCAGAAGAAAAAGTTGAAAAATTATATAAAGCTCGTGTGGCTCTTTGGACGTTCTTGCGCAGTGAAATATTTGTTTCAATTCATCCCATCGGCCGCGCTAAAAACTACCCACCATTGAAGCGTGGCAAGGAATGATGAATGATAAATGGCCGTGTCCGGTTTAGCGGCGTTCTTAATGGAGCTCAAGCGAATAATAATGATTTCTTCCCCTCCAGAAACGAAAGAAAACCTCCAAAAAGTAGACCTTTTACCTTGGTTGTAAAATAGGGGTTTTAAAAAGGCTCTTAAAAGAGAGCGTGGGTGAAAGACTCAGATCGTTGATAACACCACAGTTTGAACGCTTTCACCATCATTTTATTCCTCGATTGTAAAAAAAAAATCTATGTTATTCAGTCCGGCTTTGAACGTGAGCTTTAAATGTTCGATGTTTTCCCCCTGACCGCTTTTCCCTACAGATATGGGCCGATATTTTCTTCGATGGCTATAGAGTTAATTAACATCTCCTTACAAGGACATACTGAAGCCGAGAGTGAAGTGCGTATTTCAGGCACACTGATATATACGTTGGTGTCAACAAAATGGAAGCCTGAACAGAAAAGTCTAGCGAAAATGCTTTCAGCGGACTCTCTGTCCCTTCATAGCGAGTGAGGGTTTGGCAGTGATCACTTCAGATACAAGGCTGGGCTTCAAAGCCGCCCCAATTATAATGCTGGATTTCCAAAGGACTAAATACGTACTTCACAAACGTTGTAATATTGTGCGTTCCGCATTCCTTGCAAAAAAATTAGGAGCATTTATTGCTGAATTTTCAATGTTTTTAATGCCTTATAGTGAATACGGTGTGTGCGCCAAGTCCATGTCTCGCCACTTAAAACAAAAAACTAAACAGTGCCCATAGAGGCTTCTGGTTTACAAAATCATCTTTTTATCTTCTATTATCGTAGAATTTTACTCTTCCAAGCTTCAAGCAGCGAACAAAAATTTATGTTTTTGTTTATGTCCTGCAATTATCGTTAGACTTATCGCGAGACACGTCTGAGTTGAGCTGTTATTTTTCAGGCTTATATGCTGCAGTAAATAAATGGAAATAACCTAAATTCAACAGAATAAAACAATTTGAACCAGGATTGAATAAGAGTTTCAGTCCGCTAGAAACGCTGCGACAAGTGGACTTGCTTTTTTTCTCGGCCCAGGCGAACATAACTCGTGTCAAAACTTTTGATTACGCGTCAAAAACTGACGTTCCATGAACTATTATTAAATTTGTTTTGTGCTTCAGTTTCCTTTTAATGTCTTTCATCATGGCATCAACTTGTCTTCCTGCCCACTGGTCTGTTAAAATCGCTTGTTTATTTTCAACAGTGATAATAATAATAATAATTGGTTTTTCAATAGTGAAAGGAACAAAACCATGCTTCTCTTCTAATTTTCATCACCACGTTTCCTTTGCTCTCTATCTTCCACTAAACGTATCGCGTTAGTGAACGAAATTAAAATAAGATAAGCCTCGCCAAACGCTGCATAAAAGCCTCAACGTACATGGTAGTTATCCTGATACTGACAGAACACAAAATAGAGGGTTAATAAAAAAAACGGCCAGGGAACAAAAACTTATAGCACGTTTAGTGGTTGATAAGGATATTCGAAAGTGTGCCACATACAATTCAGTAGGAGATGCGGCGCCTATGGAAAAAGCAGTAAGGTTTAGGTTTCGTTTTCGCGAAAACAATAAGGTTTGTAAAGCGCGAGTGGAGAATTTAAGCTTATAAACCAATCACCCTGTGTGGTCTTGGATACAAAATCAAGCTACACACGGCAGGAGTGCGAATGGTAAAGATACGACCGTGAAATCGGCGTCTGTTTCTCGTTTTACCCAGTTTACCGCGATACGGCGGAAAATAATTCGGGCTGCAAACAGCTGTGTGCACGGCCATACCGGCGCCGTCATCGTGATCTCTCGTGGATTACCTTTGCAACGAAATTCAACTTAATCGTCCACTTATGGTAAGCCTACGCGATTATGTTTTAGCCATTTGGTCTCCTAAACTACTGTAGGCAGAGCTGTGGGGGCAGTCAAGATTTTCTGTGCAGCGACAAACTTCATATCCTTGTTGGTAGGCGTCGTTATAAGCAGCGAAAGTCATCGGGTTCTCGACTGATGTCGTTTATGTCTGTGCCGCTATGACTTTCCTATCGCGTGGAAAGGCAGTTTGTGCGAAACCCGTGGTGGTCAGGCGCACCTCGCTAGCTGTGTACTTGCTCTTTCATGTTGCAAAGTAGATGCGCCGCCAGAAATACCGCTTATCCGTGAATGACGGCCGAAATGTAACTATGCGTTAGTTTGCGCTGTGTGAGCTCGATTTACTTGGCACCTCCGGAAACGACCACTCACGGTCTGAGGTGGATTATGTTTATTTTTAAATCTTTGTGTTATCCCCGGTCCGAATCATGGAATGCTGTTCATTGAGAAGTGTGCATTGCTTGTTCCGCATAGACGCTCAGAGCGCGTCGTGGTCAGCTACATTTCACCAAAGATGCTTTGTAATGCTATAGACTGGAGCATGGGACGATAGTCAACGTTGTAGTCAAGCGGCGCTCCAGGAATCCTAATTGAGTTATTGTTGAATAAAAGTCGTTGCTGGCGCGAAGCCAACTTGTACATACACCGCAAAATCTACGAGCTGCATCCCGACTCCCCTTTCGTTGCACATTGATGGATTCGTCCAACATTGTTATCCGAGCTCCGGGCCACAGCCGCTGGCCGGCGGGCAATTCATTTTGAAAACTGAGCAAAGGTGGCCTTGAAAAGAGGTAGCTTACAATTCGTCAAAAAAAAAAAAAAACACCCGCAAAGAGATGAGCGCGCACAAAACCCCCAAGGCAGTCAAAGGGCGAAAAACAGTCTAATGTCCCTGCCGTGCTAACGAATCATCTAAAAAAGCAAAAAAAAAGGTTCACCGACTGCTCAGACACACACGTGTCCTTGGCCTTACCGATGTGGTAAGCCTCAACTATCTTCCGATAGATTTGTTTATCACTTGCTTAAGCCCCTGCTGTGTCGCGGGAATCAGGCTTGTAAACAGACAGGTCGTCCTACGAGTAGCATTCACGAGATTACCGTGTAATGCCAGATTAAAATTCGCCTTCCCCCCTGTCGAGTTAAAGTTCTCAGTCAGGTGCACATTCAGACATTTGCCTGTCTGCCCGTAGTAGTTTCGGCAGCAAGGCAGCGGAACGCATTGGACAACATTACTTTTGCAAGTCGTGGACATTTTTTTTATGTGAAATTGTGCATTGTTGACGATTACCCGTAGTTTTAACAAGAGTCGTTTTAAGGCCTGCGCAAAGGCCTCCTACCTGGCTCCTAGCTGTGAAAACAACAGCAACATTCTACTTTGCCGCGACTCGGTTGGTTTGGCTTATAAGGGTTTAACGTCTCAAAGCAACTCAGGCTATGAGAGGCGCCGTAGTGAAGGGCTCCGCAAATTTCGACCACCTGGGGTTCTTTAACGTGCACTGACATCGCACAGTACACGGGCCTCTAGAATTTTGCCTCCATCGAAATTCGACCACCGCGGCCGGGATCGAACCCGGGTCTTCCGGACTCGCAGCCGAGCGCCATAACCACTGAGCCACCGTGGCGGCTGCGCCTCTGTTGGTACTGTGAGAATTACCATGGAGGTAAGGCATAGCGGTTACCTTTTCTGGCCTCGCCACTACGTCCGAATCATCGGAGTGTGCGATACTTTCCCCTGAAACGAGTGAACAGACGCTCTGACAGGCGGGCTAGATCGGGAGTTGGGAACGCAGCTGCCATCAGCTTGCAAACCTGTCCGAAGATGCGTCCCCAATACAGTGATGGCGTGATTTAGGTAAAGCGGACGTGACGCACGCGATTGCCAACCTGTCCTTCGCCAGCCTCAAATGGTCCGACTTATAGCTATGAAGAGGCTTCCCCGATATTGGGCTGTAGCCCCAACACACGTGGTCGTCCGCAATGCGCTGGTTTAAATCAAGAAACTGCAAATGGTTCTGCTTAGGAAATTCAGAATTAACATACAGGCCTTGGCCGCACGCCCTAAAGATTCCTGAAACATGTTGGGCAACTTATATGAGCCCTCCTTGTCCAAGAAAATTAAGTAACCATCAACATAACGCAATACTACTGTGGGATGCCATTCTGTCGAAGGACGAATTCCAACATAAAACGTAACAACTGTTTATTAGCCACGGAGGCGGACGAGCATACCCACGCTACGCTAACCCGTGTAGCGGAAGGAAAACAGCCGCGCTTCCCAGCCGGGCAGCCTGTTTTTGTAGCCGCCGTTGGTGACGCGTGCCTTGAGTGACGCAGCGGTGGCGCTGTGCTTTATCGGTAACGCAGTCCAGCGCGTGCCCGTGTTACGCTGGGCCGGATGATAACAAGGCGGAGGCTGCGCGGAAATGTGCACAATGTGTGTCGCCCCACTACTATGTCGCTGAGCAACGGTGCTACCTGACACCCTATCCATACGCCTCATTTCTTGACGTAAATACCACCCTGCCAACTGGCAAAAGTGTACTTGAGGTAAAAGGACAACCGCTCCATGAAGCTTGCAACCAAAATCCCGCACGCATCTGTAAAAGCCAGTTCCTCATTGTCCACCGTGATGCAGTCTTGCACACATAACAGAAGTCTCTCTTGTCGCAATGAATGGTACAAGTCGTTCACGTCAATGCTCACTGTGGAGTACCTGCCCGGGTTGCTGTCCATGAGAAACTAGATTAGCATAGAAGAACTTGGTATCAAAAATGAGTCCCGAACTTTCTGCGTCTTGAGGTGTTGCTCCAGAAACTGGAAAATTCGCTCTGCCAAGTGTAACGCACTGCAACAATGGTCCTTAATGGAATGGCAGCCTTGTGCGCCGTCGCCGTGAAGAAAACATCCAAATTAGCTTCTTCATCCTTGAACATGATTTCTTCAGACTATTGACATCAAGCCACACAATAGTCTGCTTCCTGTATGCTGATGGCTTTGATTTAACTCTCTTTATTATCTTTGAAATATGTTAGTCCAGCCTCGTCTTCTGCTGTTCTCTGTTCTGCGTTGTGTCTTCAGGCTGGTTTTATGAAGAATCAGTACCAACTCGCCCAGTCGTCAGCCATGTTGAGATTCTATTCATACTTGTGGATTTTATTATTTACCGCACTGCCCATAAAGGGACATCACGTGAAATATGGTATCCAAGCTACAAATACAGAAGAAAGGGTTATGGTTTGTTGTGGTTGTCATCGATGGATTATATAAACTTGAATAACTCTTAGTACAGTAACGTGAGTGGTAAAGACATTTCCTTCATTATTTTAATATAGTTCGAAAGATTGGCCCAGTGTGAAAATTTGAACGTGATGAAGATAAAGGCTGTAAAAATGACTTTGGTGGCAGAACCGTTTTCCTTGCCAAATGAGGTGACTGTAAGCTGCAAAATTCAGAACAACGTTTGATGACAATGAGTGCAGTGAGCTCCAACGCACCCAGTATATGATTTCCTTTAGGTAAGGATAGCATCTAATTGTGACTTTTATTGTTTAGGCTTGAGTCTTTTTTATTTTCTCAAAAGCTGTGTGATATATCACAGCTTTATCAAGAGCAAAATGTAAGACAGCTTGCAGACTGCACGTGACTGATGTAACTCAATAAATCCGTGCTCCTTTTTAAGAGCTGCTATTTCATTGGCACTACTTGCTTACGACCTGATATAAATATTTGCCCTGAGTGTGGGGGAAAAGATCTTAATGGCGCAACAGTAATTAGCAGACAGGAGCCAAAGGCTTTATTTCATGTAAGAACAACTTTGGCAAAATTATCTCGAATATAGGTCGTTGAATTTCGAAAGCAAGAGAGTGGAGAGCATTTGAACTCCCATAGGATATTCGAATGTACCAGTCTTTTTTTTTTTGTTGCGAGCCGTCATGATGTCTTCGTGTTTTTAAGCTGCAGAAAAATAGGATTCGAGAGGAAAACAATAAAACCGCTCTTCTTGCGCTAATTTAATGTATATAAATTCTAACTACAACTAGCATGCGCACAATTTTTCATACCTCATCAGCTGCAAGTTGAAGCTAGATGCGGCACGTAGCGAAGAAAATGGCCCTGCACGGGGGCTGAAACTCTTTCGTCACTGCGATAAGAAGCACAAAATGAATGAAATGCAATACAAGCACACAGAAAACGCCAGAGCAGAACGAAAGAGCGCTGTCGTTTTTTCTATCCTGGTGTTTTTTGTACGCTGTTTGAAGATAGAGAAAATGATGTAAGATCTGGCCCAACCTTCTACCTTGCTGATGGTTTCTGAAGGCTTAATCAACGTAAAAGTCAATAAACAAAAACGCACGCACTCTGCCTTCCTGTTTGAGAGCAAAGTGCCCAGCACTCTTCTTGAGGTTCAAAAACAGCGTTAAGCTCCACTTATGCTGGCTTAAAAACGAGTAAAAGTGCACTGAAAGGCTTGTCGGGGGTACTAAAGTGGCTTAAAAATCGAGCTCACACTACTCCAATCAGTCGAGTGCCTTCTTTAAGACGAACTGCAGGGCTTCAAACACTTTTAACGTTTCCCAGCAAACCGCGGGATAATTGTGGCTTTTAAGATGCCCTAATTAATCTTAATACTTGAATATTTCGACAAGACTTACCATTGTACTGTTTTCAATAGAAACTCAGAGATGAAGGAAGAGATTAATGTTCAGAATCTTGTACATTTGGCTCGAAATGGTATATAAAACAGGCCTACAAATCAAGCCACACCTCGATTAGAGGCCTGGAGGCTCATCCCTGCCGCAGATAGATAGAGCCCCCGACGCGGGAGCAGAGAGGTATTGAATGCGGTCAAGGAGAAATGGGAGTCGCCGAGTAGCCAAGGAAGAAAGAGGTTGGCATCCTGAGAAATCAACTTCTGGGATTACCCGTGACACAAGGCCACCAGAAAACGTAGAAAGGCTGGCCAGGGAGCTCTGTCCGCCAGGCGGGAAGGAAGGAATCCCGGGGAGCTCGGAGTAGACGAGGATTTGTGTCTTGTCCCGCCGCTACTTCCTGTAAGCGCTTCCTTGTTCGTTCCGGGTCAATGCGGAAGCCAACCGATTAGTGAGCGCCATGCACCTTTGGGATGGCTGACATGGTCAGCAGGGCGAGTCGGTGCGTGCCGAAAGAAACCGATTGCAAATAAAAAAAGAAGAGCGAAGAAATGAGATGACGTGGACAGGGGGAGACTAGGGGCACAGTGCTGACGAAGAGTGGGGAGAAACTGCAAGAGGATCGCCACTCGAGCAGAACGCGAATTAATCATGGAAATTCGCTAACCTGAGTGAAGTTATTATGAAAAGGTTACTTGATTTCGGTGTCTGTTGGCTTCCGTCATGTTATAACGACCACCTCTTTCCATTCCATTGTCTTCTGAATAGATAATCCAGGGCAGCGAAGTCTTGATGCCTTAGGTAGCATAAGAGGGTTCTCGCGCAGCTTCCGCCCTCACCTTTCAACCACGTTCCTACGTGGCACTCACGGTAATACATGGTGTACTACGTCCGCCGCTATACACGAAGGTGGCGCTTTTGAACACTGTCATATTTTGTGATACATTACACGCAAATACTCTCGAAAGCAGATTAGACAGCCGTCGCTCCAGCTCAGTGAGTAGAGCACCGGGCGCAAAATTAGGAGGTAGTGAGTTCAGATACAACCGGCGGCATTCAGTTATTTTTTTCTGCTTTTATTTATCTCCCAATCATGAAAGCTGCAAATACAAAAAGGGCGCCCCTATGCTCCTGAGTTTTGGTGGCTATTGGCACTCCTTCTGTTAAGTTTTCAACAGAGTTCAAATTTTGGAGCCCCTTCAAAACAAATAGTTGCACATTTTACCCCAGCCGCCATCGTTCAGCTGTCATAACGAGCACCTCTTACCATTCCCTTTTCAAAAGGAGGACTGCGCATTGATTACGTCATCTAGTGCGTGAAAAAAGTGGTGCGATCAACATTCACAGGCGTTTCAGGCAAACTGAAATTCAGTCAGCACGACAAACTACATTCTTCAAAATGTATAAAAGAGAAACCGACCACTCCATAGACGTTTGTTTTCTCGAAATCACTAATGAACGATAATTTTTCAATCATCTCACCAAAACACTCCGTTTTTAAAGGCAAGCAAAATGAACATGGTATGACACACAAGTTCAGTAACCAGACAAGAGCCTCACCGACTACTGTAAAGACCCTACCGTTGGAAGTTTCCCTCATATATCTACGTAATATCGTAGAAAGCCATTGCAACCCCATGCCAAAAACGAAACCAAGAAACAGCCTATCCTAGGAGAAATCTAAAATGGTTAAATTGCCGTAGTCAGCTTCGATGCTGTAGGAAGCCAGTTACGCTTGATTTTAAATTTGATTCTTTATTCTAGATTAGACAAAACCTACAGAATTCGTAAAGAAGGAATACATGGTTTGCAGGAGGGAGAGAAAAAATTTTATCGCCCGCAAATTATTGACCATAGAATATGGCGGGCCTGACCATGGCTCACTGTAGGGCATTTTTGTGATCTGTGAAGCAGGTGCCGTAGGTAGAGGAAGGGGGTTTGCTATGCTGTAGAGAAGGAAGAGAGATGGGGAAAGAAAATCAATGTTTCAAGTCAGTTCGCACAGGAATTAGTTTTCTTGTGAGCGCTGACACTCTATACTTACAAAAAAAAATTACAGTCTATAGACTGTCCATAGGCATCTATCTATAAAATATATGGAATATTTATATAGAAACCTTAGAGAACACTTAACAGGCAATACAAATCCTATGGAATCTATACACAATCTATAGATTTATGGTCATACTGTTCTAGCAGGCTTCTGTATATACAGAGTCTATAGACTATGAAAAGACAAAAATATCTATAGGCAGGCAATAAAGTGAATAAGAACTTTATTGACTGCCAATAAACAATTTTTATAAGGAGAGCGCCGCTAAAGTCCCAGAATTACAAGGGTTTGCATACCGTGATCCGTGTTACGGTATCATGATCCACTTACAAGGAAACAGAGCTGCGCAGTCACTAATGGTCCATAACTTGCACCGCCCTGGTAAAAATGATGCTCCCGTATAAGTGGAGCTACAGCGGAACGTGGGTCACGTTATGCCATCACTCTCCTCTGCCTAATGCATTCGTGGGTCCGGAAGTGTTTGCAGAAAGAGCAGACCTTTGCCGACGGAGCAGGTGGAGTGCTGCAAGAGGCACAACAGCAAGGAATGAGCAATGATCCCCAAAAATTAATATTATTGTTTTCAGGAAAGACACTGAGGTAGCCATTTTAACTATGAGAACCAAGGGCAAAGAGCGCGAATATTCACACTGGGTGAAGTATCTGGTATCCTGTAAACTCAACCATTTTGGAAGTACTGCAATGAAATAGGAAAAGCGATCCTTCAGCAAGTTTATTGGAGAAAAATCTTCACATTAAATGTGGAAAAGATGCCGCTCTTTCTCATTTGTTTTCTGTCATTTTTATCGCTTTGCTTTCTCTAACAACATAATACAAAGATATATAGGTAACCGACACAGATACTCCGAAAAAGAAAAATGGAGCCAGACACGAGAAGGCTTTATCGAGCTCTCAAAACTGTGATGAGCAAAAAAAAAAAGAAAAAACGTATGCACTAACGTCTTAGCGAGATTCATCACTTTCACAGTGTACCTCAGTGTGGCAGATCTCAAGGAGAAATTGGGACCACATTGTGAGAAATTGTCAACAAGATGAAGACGACGACCAAGACATAATGTTGCTACTTGTCGCATGGACGAAGAAAATAACACACGCCCTACTTGAGTTCGACCAAGAAGCCAATCAGGACATGCATTAATTAAACTAGTTGACACGTTGTCGGCCTCTGATGAGTTCGACGCACTCGAAGCTTTGTGAGTCTGAAGTACGTACATTGTTACTTCTGTTCACGGAACTTCATTTATCCTAATACTCCCTACGTGCCCTTAGCTTTGCAATATCATGTGGTTAGGGGACGTTCTTATTCTGTAAAGTGTGTCCATAACAGTTCTTCAAACACAGTGCTCAGACTGTACTGAAATCCGTGAGATATTCTCGGGACAGCCGTAAGGGACTCTTCGTGGTGTGAACAATTGCGCCATCGTCGCATTCTGTCAGTAGTGAAAACTAGTGAGTCATCTGGCGCTCAGTTATTTGCGGAGCACCCTGTTTAATCCACAAGTATATAGAAGCGTGGTGCATATGGGGTACTGCGTTCACACAAACATTCGCAGAGCAATACAAAATGAAAGCAGTACTGTTTCCGCTCTCATCGTCTTAATTTCGTGTTTTTTCTTTGTGCCGGTCATTTCGATGATCACCGCAGGAAATCATTCTATGCATGACATGTTTTAACCTCCCATTCTAGACAAATGCAGGCGAACAACTTCCGGAAACACAGCAAAATTCAGACAGAACATGAAGGTGATCTTTTCCTTGGGAGGAGTAGTCAGGAGAAAATCAATAAAAAAAATATAGCAGCCTTGAACGGAATCCGAATCCCCGCCGACGCCAACAGAGGAGCTTTCCTTTTGCTATGTATTACATCACTGGTTTATCGCCGCAACCTCTCGCGGGGTGTTTTATAACTGGTAGGCTGTCACACTCCGTGTTAATTATAGACCATTTTCCTTATCTTTCGTCACAGGGTCATATTTAGTATCAGTTGCCCGCCGCATATATCATTGTTCTGCTACCAGCATATGTCCGCAGATCTAGGGTAAGCTGTGGTTCTCTTGGAACGTATTTCATGCCCATAGCTGCACTCCACAGTGATTTTGACTGCAGTCTATTTTATCGTATTTATTTATGGTACTTAATAAATTAACCGTAATTTCGTGTATTTGAGGCCGTTGATTTCACGCTCAAGGGAGGAGATCCCCGAGCGTGGCGTCACAAAGACAGTTGGCTGTGTTTTCCAATAGCCTCCAATCCCTTCATGTTATACCCACCCCCCAACGCCCTCCGGTTCCCCCTTCTCCAGCGCACGAAAATTTCCCGCGGGATGCAGGGCAAATGGCATGTGTTCCAGAGAAGGTTGCAACCACGAATTTTCACGTGTCTAATGGCGCTTAAAAGCCTCGTAAGCACAGTGGTGACCACCGCCTCCCAATTAGAGCTATCGGACTGCATTAGTTGGTAGGCTTAAATTCTTCATGGCTGTCTTCTCGTGTAGCACTTCAATATTCGGCTCAATTTTTCCGACTCACCGCCTCTTGATTTGGCAAGCTTTCAACGATGAGTGTTTTTTGCTGTTTCATCGTGAAGGCTTCTTCATTCATCTGTTCAATGGTCGCATAGCGCTGATGAACTCGGTTGATGAACCCGGTACCTGCATGTAGTGGCTGTTGGTGTTGGAAGAATGAAATGGGACACACGAAGAGTGAGGCGCTTAAACAATAGTGGAATAAGGTTGATGTCACCGTTTTGAATTATCAGTGACGGCTGCAAGAGAGGCGGGGAATAATTTCAGTAACATAATAAATCCGTTAAAAGATTTCAATATTCACAATGATTACCTAAAGGCACTAAACAATGATCAGACATATCCCTTTAACCGCATGGGCGCCACGGTGGGTCAGGGGTTACGACGCTCGGCTGCTGGCCCGAAAGACGCGGGTTTGATCCCGGCCGCGGCGGTCCAATTTCGATGGAGGCCAAATTCCAGAGGCCCGTGTACTGTGCGATGTCGGTGCACGTTAAAGAACCCCAGGTAGTCGGATTTCCCGGAGCCCTTCACAGCGGCGTTTCTCATAGCCTGAGTTACTTTGCACAACACATGCATGCAGTTGCATGCGGAACACGATTTCATTAAAATTATTGCTTGCAATATATTTTGGTGGCTATGCCTTAAGCTTCAAAGCAACGTCGAGGAATACACAAAATCAAGGTGCTTGTACACCTATGTACTGGTGCTGAAAACTAGGTGCATGTGACAGACAGAGGTGCAAAGTTTCTAAACTGCACGCCCGAGCGCGGCAGGTGAATGTTTCGACATTAACAAGTTGTTTCCTAGTTCGCCGCCACCATTTAGGGTGAGAACGTTTTTGAAGCGCATATCATACACAGCGGGAGCTAAAGATAATGTAAATATGATTCGTGCGACGTCCACAAGTTACTGTATAGAGTGGCGGCTGCCGGATATGCGAGAACCGACTGAGGAAACAAATCTGCTGATTTTCGATAGGTGCCGTGGACTTCATGGACCTATACGAAGGGCTAAAACCTCTGGTCGTCTCGGGCACTGTTCTCTGATAGAAGAAAACATCGTAAACTGGCCAGTTCTTCCTTGGACTAAAGAAAGAATATCGTGGATTAATAGATATAGTAAAGACGGTGATAAATCAGCCGCCCTTTCTAGCCTAAGAACATAGCCCAATTTTCAGTCCCCTTCCAAGAAAGCTCCCTTCCCCACGCCACGCCACACTTTTCGTACCACCCTCATATCCTTACGTCCTGCATATATTCTCCGCAATGTAATACATACTCACTGAACAAGATGTTTCTTTGTCTCCATGCATACGTACCAGTGGCTCAATGCCTATGTCGATCGGCTGCTGGCCTCAAGGTCGCGTGTATATCCCTGGCGCGGCAGCCGAGTTTAGGAGGAGAGGCTATGAAAAAAACTATCGTGTGTTGTGCATTGCAAGAGCGCGTTCAAGAACCTTCGGTCGTCTTCATTAATTTGCAGTCCTCCACAACGGCGTCCCCAATCTACCGTTTTAACTTCGGCCGTCAAACCCAACAATATTCAATTCCATTTTTCGCAGGGTCTCAAGGTCTCGACACAAAACCGGCACAGGCAGAAGTATGTTCATCTCAAAGCGCGTCTCGCTGTATTACATGCGCCGTTCACAGCTTGAATGCAAAGCATGAAAAAAGAAGTGCAGCATTAAGGCACGAAATCGGTGAACTGTAAGCAGCTAAATTCGTGTCTCACTTAAAAACCACGGCATCATCAATAACATTCTAAGGAGAATAAATGCTCCAAGATTATAGTACTGTTCACGATTAACAACGTGCTGTCAATATGGAAGGAGTTCTTAGCGATACTGACAACAGCGCTCGTGCAGACGAACGCGCCAATCAAGCAGAGAAACAAGTGCGATTCTGTAACAGATGCAGAAAACAATGTGTATCAGAATTAAACCAAAACCAAAAATCTAATTCAAATTTTTTAGGCTCACACTGTCCTCTGGAAACAATCAGGAGTGAACGCCTTCGTAATCTGGCAGGCAAAGAGCGTAGTACAGCCAACTGTCATGATAGGGAAGCAAGAAGATACTGCGCAACTGCAGTTAAATGACTGTCTAACGTGAGCGTGCTATCACCGCAGCCGCGGCCTAGTGGTCTGGTCGTCCGCCTCGGCTGCGGGAGCTGGCAGGCTCGAAACCCACCGCCGGATACCCACTGAATGGGTAGAGGCCACCCCGACTCTACGACCAGTTTGTTCAAGGGCGCAGTCCTGGGGGAGACTTCGTAGATCCTGTTGTGTCCTCCGGGGACGTACCACGTTTCGAATACCAGCCTGTAAAGGTGGTTCAATATGTCGTTCAGCATTTTCTTCGTCGTTGCATGAGTGCCGTTTAAGTGTTACATTGTCACGTTGGTGTTAGGCGGCCGAGGCATAGTCAACAGCGGCGTAATTCTTGACGTGCACTTCCACAATACTGCTGTCTCTTCTTGATTGGAGGCCGCCGTGGTGGCTGAGGTGTTATGGCGCTGGGCTGCTGGTCCGAAAGACGCGGGTTCGATGCCGGCCGCGGCGGTCGGATTTCGATGGAGGCGAAATTCTAGAGGCCCGTGTACTGTGCGATGTCACTCTACGTTAAAGAACCCCAGGTGGTCTAAATTTCCGGAGCCCGTAGGAACGCCGCAGTAAAGGGTTCCGGAAATTTCATCAATCCAAATTTCCTTAACGTGCACTGACATAGCGCAGTACACGGGCCTCCAGAAATTAGCCTCTATCAAAATTCGACCGCCCGCAGCTCTGAGATGAAGGATCTATTCATTGTAGCTAGCAGCTATAAGCTCAGGACTGGATTTACAAAGCGCAGTTTTCAAGCATAACGATACAATACCCCTGTTTACCAGTTTGGAATGCGCTGAGCCGAATGTAAGCAGAGGCTTGTTAGCGCGTGGCTCGTACTTCCAGTAGATCTGTGCGTTACGAAATAAAAGCTTGATATTCAGAACTCTAATACTGTCGTCAGAAGGCATCTCGTGCGTTAATTCTAGAGGCGACAAGCCTGCGTGTAAGAAGGTCAATCTGCTCGTAGTTAGTTCTTCAAAAGAGTCCGAACTGCAGTCAAGGAATATTAGAAATCATCAACATACCTGAAAGTCTTGGTTACTTTAAAATTTTGTAGGCAGTTACAAAGTCCTCTGCAAAGATTAGCTAAAAATTCATCACTAAGAACCGGGGCAATACAGGAGCCGATAAAAATTCCCGCGGTGGACAAGTGGTTACGGTGCTCGGCTGCCGACCCGAAAGACGCGGGTTCGTGTTCAACCGCGGCGGTCGCATTTCCATTCATGCGAATTGATAGAGGCACTGGTACTACTGAAAGGGGGATGAGTTGGTGAACGTTCATGATGTAAAAAAATAGCGACAGGGAAACACGAAGAATGGACAGGACGACACAGAGGAGCGCTTGGCTGTGTCCTCCTGTTCATCCTTGGTGTTTCTCTCGTGTTATTTTTCACATCACGCCCGTGTACTGTGCGATGTCAGAGCTCGTTAAAGAACCCCAGCTGGTCTTGATTCTCTGGAGCCCTCCACAACGACGTCCCTCAAAGTCCGAATCGCTTTGGGACTTTAAACACCATAAACCAAAGCAAACTAAACCAATTCGTGAGCGTGATCTCATATTCAATGGGACCCTAATACGCCCCAAGCTGTACCAATTCTCTTCTGCGCCATGTGGACGGGAAGTCCTTTGCCTCAATCCTGTTTCTATTGTTTGGGTCGTTTTTTTGCCAGCGCATTGTTTTTTCTTCGAGTCATTCTCAGAACTTTTATTCTTTGTACAGGTTTATTGAACATGCTCTTCGGCCGATAATCAAATCGAGTTCTCATTTTGCGCGAACGCTATCGGCCTGATAGCAGCGATTTGTAAGACGAAGACAGGACCAGGGACACAGCCATACATACTTTTACACTTTGTCTCTTGCGACAAATAAACTTTAATGAAATTGAAACTGTGGATAAATGCGTCCCAGATTCCAGTTGTGTATCATTTCGCTCTCACCCTATCTAATGCTAGCTGTCCCAATTACCTCAGTTGGTAAAGTGACTGAGCCGGTGAGGAGGTGGTCCCAAGTACAAAACCTCAACCAGGAGGAAGTTTCTTCTTCTACGATGTTTCTGTGACAGCTAGAAACCTCCCTCTTGTAGAAACTCCCTGTTGGAGAAAGTCTATGTTGGAAACTCCACGATGGGAAAACCTCATGTTGGGAACTTCATGTTGGGAAAACTCCGTGTTGGAAACTCAATTTTGGGAACTCCATGAGCAGGTGAGGAGGCGGTCCTAAGTACAAAACTTCAACCATTAGAATTTTTCTTCTGCTACGATGTTTCTGTGAAAGCTTGAAACACTGGAAAAGTAGCCGCATAGAAACGCTTCGGAGGTTGGTAATGAGCAATTCCTTCCTTATTTTAAAACATCTGCACTTTGGGGGACGCCCTTGAAAATTGCACCTTTGGGGTTAAAGCTTATTTTCTGTCTTCATTAAGTTCAAGTGATTTACGTTGTTTAAGGCTTTTCATATTGCCATATTGCAGTAATTAGAGATTACCGAACACACAACAACTGGCCTTTCTACGACGCACGATTTCCAGTACTGAGCCTCGCTAAGTGGGTCAAATATAATTCTCGCATATTTAAGAATGAAGAAAAACTAAAATGAACCGCTAGGCTTTCAATGCTCTTGCAATTAAGAGCATGAAAACACTTGAGTACTGCACCAATTACACTTTCCAACTATACCTCTTTTTTTATTAGAGGTCGCACTAAAACATCTGATTTTACGGATATTTCTATCTCTTATATGCCAAATTGCTTTTTTACCTGAATGATAATAACGAAATTCCAGTGCCACTTTAATGCTTCTGCAAAACATATATTTCAGAATTTTGCGGGTCATTACTTGGTTATTTAGCATATCTTTGCATAGAATATAATGAATTCTTGAGAAAAATAGCTTCAATGGGAAAAAAAACATGAATCGTTTGTTGATTGTGGTGCTTAACTTATTGTACAGCTGATGAACCTATGACAGCCAAAAAAATGCTGGATATTGCACACAAAAATGATTTGCTTATCCCACAGTTGACATGCAAAGTTTTCGCCTTGGTGCATGTTGTTGTCACTTGTAACGCAAAGACGCCTAAAGAACCCGCGTCATGTCTTCCATTTTATTTCTTCTCAAGCGTTCTCCGAGATCTAGTGGGATTTCAATCTTTTATGACCTGTTCCGTGCTGTTTTTCTGCAACTAAACCAAACTCGTTTATGTCTCGTTGCTAACGTTTTATTTAAATGTTCCCCGGCTTCACGTACGAAAAGAAAGCCCTTTTTTGTAATCAGCTAGCCGTAAGAAAATCATCATAGTCTGCCCTGAGAGAATATAGAGTTTTGGAACTATATCCGAAAAGTTCCGAGAACTTTCAACGTCATTCTCATGCGAGTATTTAACAACTAATCATTTGCCGGTAGCTCCAGTAAGCTGCGCTGTTTTAAGCGCGAACTTTTTCCTCTCTCAAAGGGTTAATGGTTAAGCCTTCCTACTAGTAAATCCGCGGCCTCGGCTTTCCTCTCGACTGCCTGACCGATAAGCCCCGCCTCAGGCAGGTCAAAATGGAACGCGTAAAACCGGTAGCTGGCCAGCAAGGCCCCAGTCGTCTGAACTTAACCATTCCGACATCCCACTAACCGGTAAACTAAACGCACGCGTCCTGTAGGTTTAGCTCTTCCCCACCAATCGGTCGAAGCTTCTCGCAAAACGCACTTTTTTACTTGCTAAAAAATCGGCGTGTAGACCCGACTTCAGATGAAGCGAATACTTTTATTAGGTTTTTTTTTATAATACTATATCTCGCGAGGAACATACCTTTAAACTATTTTTAATTTCTCGATGTATTGAGGCAAGAGAGGCACGAAAATGTATGCACGAAAAAGCCCATTTTTGACTTGTCTAAGCTCGACATTAGCTGAATAAAATAAACAAACATTCTTCAAGTGGACTACCGAAGCAAAACCTTGTGGGTCAGAGCAAGGCCACAGATGAAAGCATATCGCAACAAGTGGGAGAATTTCGAGAACAGGGGTGTTAAAATGAAACCCAGGTGCATTAGATCCGGGCAACCAGTGGTGCTGACTCCAATTTCACGGTTGATTTGCGGTCAACTCTGCGTGACACGAACATTTTGTTCCCCAGGGCGTACCTCTTTACGTTGGTCCCATACAAACCAAAGCCCGTATTTGTCCCATAACAACTGCTAATGTCACAAGCTTTCCCTTTCCTCAATGCTTTCTCTAGAAAGCAAGCGCTTCTGAAAATGCTGTGTCTGCAGAAAAGATTCCACAGCATTCGTCACAATTTAGAAAGTTAGCATGCAAGGGCTGGCGGCGCCGAAGAGATTTTCTTTTCGCTGCTAGAGACGGTGTTGTCTAGCTGTGGGGATTTCAAATGCTAGTTCCAGTTTGCACCTTTCTATCGCCTTTCGATATTTTTCGATTAACGAAAAAATTTCAGTGGAACTGAAAAGGAAGGCTTGAAAAGCCAAGGGTGACTCATCAATTACAGGAAAAAGGCTGCCATTTGTTGATAATCATCACTCACTCTCCACTTGACGTTGCTATGGCCGATAACTGCAAGTCGTTTTAAACACCTGAATAACACGTAAATTTATGCAGGGATAGTGGATAGAAATTAAGTTCTTGGTACGTTCTGTACAATTGAATTTTCGCCTAAAATGTTAAAGTCGTACTCTGTGGCAATCTTAAAGCAAAAGTACAGTTCTTTTAAGTAGATATTTTGTGATGCAATCATGCTTACAGATCGGCAGGCGATACGCTAGCGTCTCTCGAGTTCACCGCTTCTGTACCTGTATATAATTTCGGGGCGAAGTTCCATGGCCACAAAAAAATGCCCAGGAAGTTGTGCAACAAATCTGTGTTAGCAGTATTCATAAAAATTTCTTGCATTGATCGCGAGTCCATTGCGGATTTCAGGTTGAGTTCGCTGTTGCTTTTTTTCCTTTCCTGCGTGGGTTTCTGCTGGGCGGGTGGTTTTTGTGGAGGCTTCCTGGAGGTAGGGAGGGGGTGTTCGATGAAACGCATCAAAGGTGAAGCTCAGTGGAAGCTCGTACGTCGATGAAACATTTTTTTTCTTGTCGATGCCCCGAAAGAAACCGACGGGAAGCTGCTTCCGTTTTGTGCAGGCGTCGCACACATACACACAGAGGTGTAGGCTCCTGAAGAGATTGTGGCGCCCAGGTGGTCGGTTGAGGCTGGTACGAGAGAACAGTTGGGTGCCCGCAAGTACAAGCACCGGAAGGTACTTCCTCTGGTGGGCGGTTATCGAGTGTGGAAGCTTCACGCACAAACACCTACACTTGCACGGCAGTGGAAGGAGCCGAGATGGCTGGAAGTGCAAAGAGGTGGGTGGATTGGGAAGGCGCATGCCAAGAATCGAGACGAAATATTTGTACCTTTCCGTTGAATAATGATGTACTTTCTGGCGAGTCTTACCATATGAACTCTGTGTGTCAGTACGCATTTCGAGGTGTCAGTCATGCCGATTTTCTCTAATGCCTGTCATATATGGTCGTTATCTAAAGAAATCAGCACACTTTAGGCAGTTGAAAGTGCCCCTACATGAAAAGCAGAGAAGTAAAAGTTCACGATGAAACTCTATGAGAGCTAGCTTAAAGCCATCATGTGCCGATTTTCAAACCGATTCTCTGCGTTCAGTGTGTCTGCCTAGAAGCTGCCTTTACACATATTTCGCCTCGTCTTAATGCATTATTATTCATTCAAACTGAAGTATGTTGAACCTGAATTTGAGGAATTTGATAGCGTTTAGGCGGATTCTACTTAAGTGCACGCCACGCTTAGAAGGGTTATATAATGACATTTTTTCTCGTCATTGCATTCAATAGAAAACGTAGACTGCTTCGTTCGGTACTCCCATCTTTTCCCGCCTCTCTTTTGCTCACGATGAGATACGAAGCTTCATGTGGTTTCCGCGATGCTCGTAGGCGTCGTTTAAAATGTAATCATTAGTTTATTTTAATTAATTAATTTTATGTGGGAATTACTGCAGTGTCCGAAAAACAAGCAGGTGGGAGTATACAGATAAAAATTTTAACATAGCGCTGCTAATAGAAGCATACCTGGAACGTGGCCTTGGTTCAAGAGAAGCAGGCACTAAAAAGTGGCATACACAACAGCTTATCAAGAGCACAAAAGACATCAACAGAACAAAATTATGATAAGATGTTAAGTCACGCAATTTTCCTTTCAGTTCAATAGTATGGATGCTATTGTCGGCGAGGACCTTCGAAATATAATGCGTAGCCCTTTATGCTTCCATCACATTTGTAACAGAGCCTTAAGAACAACAACAATAAAAGCAGTAAAAGTTGAACACAAAACTGCGCTGCGGAGAATAATGACAATTATGTCACCAAGAAACGTCAAGCGTGCATCAAGATTAAAAAGCAGTGGTTAAAGCAGACTCAAAATTTTCCGAAGAAAAGACTGTTTAAGGCAGATCATTCCATTCGGTTATTGTTCGAGGAAAGAATGAAGACGAACAAATTTATACGCGCAGCAGATGGAAGCAAATTGTGGACGTAGCGTTGGCTAGATGAACGCAATAGAAACGGCATAACATAAGTATGTGAGTTAAGACTTTGGCGCTTTGTGTATATTGCAATTAAAAACTTATGTCACGCAATTTTACTTCTGATTTTAATCGTATGAATGCTATTGTCGGCGAGGACCTACGAATTATAATGCGCAGCCCCATATTTATAGAATATAGAATGAACTGCGCGTCTTGGAACGACTTCCAGCATTTTCTTGCCTTTTATGTAGGAGGTATATTCAATACAACTGAAGCGTACTCAAATTTTGTTAAAATAGATGTTTTGTAGGCTTGTAGTTTTAATTCAGAGAGTGCCTGTTTTAACTTACGTCACAGAAAGCCAAGTTTGCGTGTAGCAGAAGCGCAAGTGTCTGTATTATGTGTTGACCACAAAAAGGTGTTAGTAAGTGTAATGCCGACGTATTTATATTCGCTTACTTCCTTTACAGATTTTTCATTAACTTGATACGAGAAAAGATAGGGGCGTTTTTTTTTCTTGGCATGAGGCATCACTGTGTTTTCGGAGTTAACGTATAACGCATAAAATAAAAGTGAATGCTAGAATCCTTCGGAGAAATAGGCAACTGCGTCATCAAGTACATTTTAAATCTGCAGAAATTCATGACTTACGCAGTAAATTCTGCTCGGTCATTTCGCATGAGATTTGCAATTTTATTCAATTTTTGGAGCTAAACGCCTTTTCACATAAGCTTTTTTTGCCTCACGGTGAATAAGGAACCTTTATTAACTTGCGAAATGACGTTTAAAATTAGAAATTTTTGTCTTCATAATGAATGCTTTGATAAAACTACAATATTTAAAATTTCGTGGAAAGTGTGCGTCAATAACAATTGGGTATCGTGTCTTTCACGCCTGTTTAAAATGGGCCAGCAGATCTTATGAAAGGAGACAGGGGACCGAGCGACGAACAACGCAGGTTCCTGTGGAAACAGCGCCATATAGCCGCTCCCTGTAGACAAGATAAATGTGCAAAGGCGTGAAAGCTCACATGAGCCGCGCACCATTTCCTTATTCCCCGAGTCTTTATGCTTCCACCACTTCGTCGTGGATTTCAAATGCCGGGCGTATAGTATATTACAAACAACACATTTCACATTGCGAGAATCAAAATACAGCTGGAAAAACGCAAAAAAAGAAGCAAAAAATAGAACAATCTCGAGATTTTGGTTACGCAACTTTACCGCGCCGTCTGCATGCCCAGGACGACCCACGTTTTCTGGTGGTGGGTTTCCTGCTGATTTTCATAACGGTGTCTGTGTTGCATGAGTTGTGCTTCACAAGTATGCTTTCGGAACGTCTCGGCTGACTGTCGTTTCTCCTTGTCTCCAGTCGGAGAAGCGTGCAAAGAGAAAATTAACTACAAAAAAGGCCTTTGAGCGTAAAGTAAGGCCGAATATTCTTGGCCATTCTTTCGTGAAATGCAAAGAAACGCTCAGATAAAAAGGCCTCAGCTTGAAAGCAAATGCATGCAGAACGGGCGTGTGCGCTTATGCAGGCTGGGATTGGAAACATAAATTTGAGTCTGCATCGCTAGACAGAGTGGTCGACAAGCCGCACAGAATTTTTCAAAACTATTCCTTTTAAACGGTATTCTCACTGTCGAGTTGTTTTGAGTCCTGAAGCGGCGGGCCATAAAAGTATTTTTCTTATGAGCGGGTGTATAAAAGAAAACTTTTGATGTATGTGGTACCTCTTGCTCGCCAAATCGCCGCTCATTTTCACGGACGTGAGAGAGACAACTAGCAGCGTTTCTGTTTTCTTCGTGAGAGTGAGAGACTTTCGCTTATTTCGTAGACTACCCGTGGCCATGAGAAGTGGCTCTCGCCTCTCTTCTATTGCAAAAAAATGAATTGCATGATTTATTTGGACAGCTGGGATTTCTGCGTGTCTTCATATTTCCAGTTTGAGCAACGTTGGTGATTCTGATGACATGGCTACCCAAAAGACCAGTGATGAAGACAGGGAATCTTCAACTTTTCTTTTCACTTTCAGGCTATGTTTTCAAGGCGAACTTATAAATAAGCCTAAAATATTCTTAAACTAAAAATAAACCTTTTGTCTATTATTTGCATGCACGTAAAAAACATTTTCTTTCATGTAATAGTATTCGCTGAGGAGGCTCAGTGGTTAGGGCCGTCGGCTACTGAGCCGGACTTCCCGGGTTCGAACTATGTCACGGCAGTCGCGTTTCGAAGGAAGCGAAACGCATATAGCGTGCGTATGCTGTGAGGTGTTAGTGCGCGTCAAAGGTCCCCTGGTGGCCGAAATTATTCTGGAGCCCTCCACTACGGCACCTCTTTCTTCTCTCAATCCTTCCTTTATACATTGCCTTAAGGCGCAGTTCGAGTGTCTCCCGAGATGCGAGACATTTACAGCGCCATTTCCTTTACTTAAAAATCAATTTTCAGCTTCATTTAATTGTTTCAGAGAAACGTTGCTATTTGCCGGTATAATGAAAGGCTTTTCTGAGCAGAAAAAATGTCAGCAAAGAGATTATGACACGCGGGCTTTTTTGTTGCGATGTTGGAGGAGTACATATAATGATGATGATGATGATGATGATGATGATGATGATGCTGATGAAGATCTTCTGGTAGTGCAAAGGAAGCATTGGCCTACGAGGGACACCGCACAAGGTAGTTTGATCTGAAAAAGATGGTGTCAATGACGAGTGTTTCAAGCATTTCACTCCAGAGACGCCGGGCACCAAGCCACCGCAGAGCTTGTAGCAGTTGTATTACCGACGGCACCAGAACAGAACACCAAACCCTTTGCATGCGAGAAGGATGCTCGGACCACTGAACCGCCTACGCGGAAAAAATTTACATCGGCTACATTACATTCGGGTTTGTTTTTGTTTTGAGTGTTCTCTAAAACGACTTGAAAAGTACGACCATATGGCCTGCACTGCTGACCAGTGTCGAATGGCTGATAATTTGTCTCTGCTAGTGGGTAAATCAGCAATTATAGGGTGATACTCTTAAGTCATTACCGCGAAAATATATATTTTTCGCGGCAAAATAATATCAGTTAGAACGCGATCTATTCAGCATCGTAGGCAAACCATTCCTTCTATATCTAAATACGATTTGGAACATCATTTATCAAACGTGGGCCTAATCGTGCCAAAGAAACCGATGCTGAACCCATTGAGCACGATTCGTTGAAAGTAATATAGCCACACTTCAAGCCGGAAGTGACGCTTTTGAATGCCAGAAATCCAGGTAGTGTTGCATGGGCGTCCGACGCCTGCTGCCTTTACTATCTGCGTCGACGGAGACTAAACTTGAGGCGGCAGTCGATGCGGATAGTGAAAACGCTTAGAGATTAAGGGCGGTAACCCTCAATTTCGTAAAAAAAATTGGATACTCACATCGTCGGAAACTTTTTACATGCTCTATACAAAGGTGCGCAAGAGCCTCTGTCAACTAATTTTCTCTAGCGCAAAAACATTGTATAAGCTTTATGACTACTAGCGATGCGCGGTATCCTTTTGTGGAATTGCATGAGTACATCAAAGTTTCTCGATTCTGAAAGAGATAATGCAATGTAGCAGGAAAAAGGAATGGCTCCAATGCAAAGCAGATAATAAAGGGTTGGTTAGGAAATACACGAAAATTTTTAGGTAGAGGTAGGCACTCAGGTAGCAGATATTGTTACGGTGTGGGATGCCACGGGGTGGCCACGGGCCCGCCCAGAGAAATATAGCAGCAGTACGGAGGCGAGCCGGCGAAGCACGACCGGCGGCGGCCAAGCTTTCTCGTTCTATCTCCCTCGTGCTAGAGCCGCGCGCTCGCCGCTCGCGCTCGCTCTCCGCCTCTTCTTTTATTCCCGTATCACCTTTCCACCGGGGGGGGGGGGGGGGGGGCGGAGAAGTCAGGCCGTGCTTTGATGCAGGGTTTCCTGGGGCGATGCAATGTGGGCTCGCAGATAGGAAACGGTCACACTCTTCGTTGAATTCGAAGTGTGTGAGCTGGGCGAAGGTGTCTGCAGTCGCCGAAGAAGGTCCCACACCGGTTAGGCTAACTTCAGGGAGTTTTATGCATATTGAGCGGCGATCCGTTTATGGGACTGCATTGCGTGGGGAAGGCATGGAGCCAGCAGGCGACGACGGCACTGATGAGGACCCGGTAGCTAAGTCGGAGTCACCGCAGGCGCCGTAGACATATCGCTTCATGTTTGAAACATGCTCTGGGAAAATGTGGTGCACACCGCATGGTCGATGCTCTGGCAGGTCTTCGAGGCGGTATGTCACGGGGCCGAGTCGGGCAACGACACGGTAAGGGCCGCGGTATCGGGGCAAGAGCTTTGCGGCACGGCCAGTCGCACGGATGGTGCGGCGAACGAGGACCAAGTCACCGGGCCGGAAGGGGGGATGTGGTGGTGCTGCCGCGTTGGCCGCTTGCACACGCGCGTGAGCCGTGAGGAGGTTGCGCTGGGCGTCGAGGCGGGCGGAATGAAGTCGTTGAGCAGATTCAGTTGGTGACGCAGTGGGATGGGGAAGGCCCAACTGCGCGTCGAGAGGGATGGAGGGCGTTCTGCCATAGACGACTGAGAACGGCGTCACATGCGTTGTTTCTTGCGCTGCAGTGTTGACTGCAAAAGCTGCAGCAGAAACAAAACGATCCCAGTTTGTGTGGGACGGAGCGACGTAGGATGCGAGTATATCCGTGAGGGTACGGTTAACACGCTCCACGAGGCCATTGCACTGCGGATGATTGACGGATGTAGTGGAATGCGCAATGCCGAAGGAGCGGAGGGCTCGCTCGAATTCATGGGACATAAAGCAGCTCCCACGGTCCGTGATGAGGCGCCGGGGAACACCGTGCCGAAGAACGAGATGCTGTTCCACAAACGCGACGGCATGAGCGGACGACGTGTCTGGAACGGGCAGTGCTTCGACCCACTTGGAGAAGTAGTCGATCGCAACCCAGAACATACCGGTTGCCGGCACGCGTCTTCGGAAACGGGCCCAAATGATCCAGTCCAACCAGCTCGAAAGGTGAACTTGGTGGCGAAAAAGCCTGCGGGGGTGGCTTGGTTACACCTGTGGACGGTTTTCTGTACTGGCATGTCTGGCAGGACGCCACGTGTTCCTTGACATCTCTGGACATATTAGGCCTCCAAAACCGCTCCGACACTCGTGCGTAGGTCTTGCCGCGACCAAGGTGACCAGCCGTGGGAGCGTCGTGTAAGCCGCGCAAGATTTGCGACCGCAGTGTTGCCGGCACAACTGGCAACCAGACGGGTGGTCGACCACGGAGCCGCTTCACATGACACAAGAGGTCGTCCTTCATTCGATAGACCCGGCGTAGTTGGCGGAGGCCTGCGCCGGCGGCGGTGCCAAGGGAGTGGATTATGGCAGCAATGGCGGGATCTTGCGTTTGTGCAGTCCTCAGGTCCGTCAAAGCCGTCACGGAACAAGGGTGGCGAGAAAGGAAATCGGCATCTTGATGGGCAGAGCCGCGCCGATGCACTATTGTGAAATTGTACTCTTGAAGTTGCAGGGACCAGCGTGCAATCTTGGCATTCAAATGTTTGGCGGACTGCAGCCAAGTGAGAGCGCTATTGTCCGTGACTATGGTGAAGTGACGGCCGTACAGGTAGGGACGGAACTTCTCGACGGCCCAGACAACGGCGAGGCACTCGAGTTCTGAAGAGTGGCGGCGGCGCTCAACGTCGGAAAGCTGGCGGCTGGCATAAGCTAGGACTTTGTGGTCACCAGACTCGTCTTCTTGCAGGAGGACAGCGCCGAGCCCATCTTGGCTGGCATCCGTGTGGAGGACGATGGGGGCCGATTCGTCGTAATGGGCCAATGTCGGAGGCTCGAGGAGAGCGTGCTTGACGTCAAGAAACGCGAGCTGTTGGGCCTGCGTCCAACTCCACGGTGCATTCTTCTTCAGCAGGGCGGTCAATGGAGCGCTGCGCTTGGCAAAGTCCGGAATGAAACGACGGAAATACGAAGCAAATCCAAGGAAACTTTTGAGCTCCTTGGCGGTGGTGGGAGCTTCGTAAGCTGTAAGCGCTTTTAGCTTTTCAGGGTCGGGACGGATGCCATGCCGGCTCACAACGTGACCCAAGTACGTCACCTCCGCGAAACCGAAGAAACATTTTTTTGGTTTTAAGCGAAGCCCAGCAGAGGTAAGGGCTTCGAGGACGAGTTTGAGGCGTCTCTGGTGTTCTTCAAATGTAACCGCGTAGACAATTACGTCATCCAGGTAGACCAACGCCATAGTCCACTTCAAATGGCCTAAGACTCGGTCCATGAGACGCTGGAAGGTGGCTGGAGCGTTCGAGAGACCGAAGGGCATACGGTTGAACTGGTAAAGGCCGTCGGGAGTCACGAAAGCCGTCTTTTCCGCATCATCGGGGTGAACAGGCACCTGCCAGTAGCCCGAGAGCAGATCTAGCGTTGAAAAATAACGGGCCCCCTTCAGGCGGTCAAGCGCATCGTCGAGGCGAGGCAGCGGGTACACGTCGCAATTAGTAATAGCATTTAGCTTCCGATAGTCAACGCAGAAGCGGAGTGTTCCATCCTTCTTGCGCACAAGGACGACAGGGGAGGACCAAGGGCTACAAGAAGGGGCAATGATTCCCTGGTCAAGCATGTCGCACACGTGCTGCTGGATGACTCTCCGTTCGGCTGGCGCTAAACGGCGAGGTTGGTGATGAACGGGCCCGCGGTTTTCGGTATTGATCCGGTGTTGAGCCCAGGAAGTGCACCCGAGTTCACCGGCGCTGAGAGCAAGGCAACTGCGATGCTCGAGCAGCAAGGTCTTCAGAGAGGCGAGCTCCGCGCAGGTCAGGCTGGGTCCAAAGTTAAATTCTTCCCATGATAGGATCGCCGGCGCTAGAGGGTGGCGAGGCGGGGCTTCAGGTTGCAGAGACGCCACTGGTGACCCGGGGTCCAAAACTGAGGCTGTACCCAATTGCGTGCTGGGAGTCAGCGCGAGAGGTACGCTGCTGATGTTGAGTATAAATACGTGGGCCTCTCCTTTGAGCACAGGCAGAAGGCTTCGAGGGGAGGTCATCTGACGGGCTGGAGCTGAACACCGGATGGGTTCGAACAGCACGTCTGCTGTGACCGGACTGTCAAGCTTGGCATACACCCACGTTGCCGCACCCGGTGGCAGGGTCACGGCGGACGCCACAGTCACGGTAGTGACGTCGAACGGCTTGACTCGACACGGCCACTTCGTCGCGAGGTCACGCAGAGATGCTGAGGCACGCTTGGTCGCCGACACCAGGGACTGCCACAGGGCGACACCGAGGCTGGAAACCCGGCTAAGCCAGCCCGGCCCACAGAGAGTTCGGCTCGCCCGTGGTTTGGTTCTAGTAAAATTAAGGACGACTCCGGCTTGCTGGCACCACCCGCACCCGAGGACCACTGGCCAAATAGGGCTGTCTGCGACAACAAACTCTGTGGAGATGGTATTTCCGAGTGCTGTCAGGTTGACGACGACACGTCCGACTTGCTCCACAGGGGTGCCGTTAAAAGCTAAGAGCCGGGTTTTGGCGGCTGGCAGAAGCAGGTCGGGCGCGTTAGCAACAAACGATTTGTGCAGTACATTGACAGCCGCTCCAGTGTCAACCAAGGCCTTTACGTGCCGGTCAAGCAGGGCGACGTCGACGAGCACGTAAGGAGCATCAGTAGTAATCGGAGCCGACGAAAGGAGGGGACGCGGAGAACGAAGGAGTGTGGGGACGGACTTCCGGAGTTCCGCCAAATCGTTTCCCGACGTTGGAGGGCCGGCACAGTCCCTCGCGTAGTGTCCCCGCAGGCCGCAGCGGAAGCAGGTCATGCGGACGTCGTTACGCAGGCGTCGGATAGAGGCCGCAGTTGGGGCTGCGGACCGAGGAGCCTGCACCCGGACGCTGCGCTCGGCAGACGGTGGCGACCCCCGCGTGGCCAGCAAAGTCAATTCCGCCTCGATGGCGAGCGCCATGGCGGCGCGGACGGAATCAGGACGGCCAGAGCGGACCAAGCGCTGCACCTCGGGGAGTCGGATGGCGTCGACAAACGCCTCGGTGCCGACCAGGGCCACGGCGTTCTGAGGCGCTCCCGGCAGCGACTGCAGAGCCAGGCGCTCAATGGCGGCGGCGAGGTCCTGGTACGTCTCCCCGGGCTCTTGACGGCGGGCTCGCAGGCGGTGGTACTGCACACGAGGTTACCCTGAGGCACCATAGTGGTCGGCGAGGAGGCCCGCCAGAACAGTGTAAGAGCCCAGCTGGTCGGGCGGCACGTTCTGCAGCAGCTCGGTGGCGCGGCCCCTCAGTTTTGCAACGAGCATCCATGCCTTCATTTGCTCGTCCCAGCCTCTCGCCGCCGCAATACCGTCCAGCTGGATGCGGTAAGCATCCCACGAGATGGTGCCGTCAAATGTGGGCAATTCCACAACGTCCAACGAACACTGCGGCGAGGACGCACCCGCGCCGAGCACGCCATTGGCGGCCACGACCGCAGGCCCAGCGACGGCAGAGCCGTAAACAGCGGCGGCGGGGACGCCCAAAGGCACCTGACCTGTGCTCGGCTCGGCTGGCACCAGGCGACGGAGTTCGCGCCGGAGAGCTTCCATCTCCCCAGCCTGGGCAGTCAGACGGGCCTCCCATGCGTCCATCCGTTGGGTGACTGTATCCAGGAGGCGCTCAACACCGGCGTCCGGCTGCTGCGAAGAGCCGAGCCCCTCCGAGCGCCTAGGTCTAGCGGCGCCGGCCGCCGCGTTGTCGGCGCTATCGGCTGGTGGTGGACTCCTGTCGTCTGGCACGTCGGGTGCTTGATTCCGGGAGCGGGTGAGCGGCATGATCCCACCGCTGCCACCAAAATGTTACGGTGTGGGATGCCACGGGGTGGCCACGGGCCCGCCCAGAGAAATATAGCAGCAGTACGGAGGCGAGCCGGCGAAGCACGACCGGCGGCGGCCAAGCTTTCTCGTTCTATCTCCCTCGTGCTAGAGCCGCGCGCTCGCCGCTCGCGCTCGCTCTCCGCCTCTTCTTTTATTCCCGTATCAATATAGACAGGTCATTACAGTAGCCCGCGGTTTAGAGGGATGCGACATATTATGTGCACCATATTGAGGTCTTATTTTTTTTTCACACATCACAAGCTATTGGCAATGAAAAAGCTTTGCTCTGCCAAGTTCAGTAAAACAACCAAAGAGCTTCCTCTATTTCTCAGGGCATTTGAACAGCAAAGAGAGTTGGAGTGAGAGGAATACCTTCAAGCCCGCCTGCAACGGGGATATTAAAGCGCTAGAAAGGTTCGCATGTCTGCTAACGACAGAACTTGGAAGATTTAAACGATATTACAAAAATTATTATTAGCTAGACAAGTACGTATTTGTGTTTTATCGATCTCCTCTTTTGGGAAGCCTTGTTATTAAGAACCTTATTATCTGTGCCTAAATTATGGCTCAATATGAGTCTGCAAGATTTTGCTCTGAATCTAGAAGACCAGTTTCTGAATGCTGCTGGCCTTCCAGCCATTTTCCTATTTGGAGGCTCATTTCAACACATGCTCTCATTGCAACTGCCCTTGATCTAATTATTCGTGACCACGCAAGCTGAAGGTCACAAACACATGAATAGCGCCGGATACGGGCTGTGGATGGTTAGAAAAAAGACGTATTTCCGGTACCAGTCACTTGGTTTCCTTTACCATCATTAGTAATGACTATTTTCTAACCTCCTGAGGCGTCGAGCACAGCATTCCCGGCATGTATTCTGCAACCTGAGTTCGTAACAGCTTGAAGGATTTTCACCTCACCAAAATTTCTGTCCCAGTTGAATCAAACCGCAGATTTGCTTCCTCAATTTTAACTCTGTTTTCCTTCTTCTGAAATAACCTTATTCTATTCTTCATTCTTAGAACTGAATTTTTTTCGGCATTTTGCCAACGCGTTGCTAACAATACAAATATTTGCCTAACAAGTGTGCTGTCTGTAGTACTGCATAGCCTCTTGTAGTCAGAAGGCGTTTATAAAGAGACGATGAACAGATTGTTGTAGTCAGGACAGAGACTGTTGTGTAACGTCGACCATGACTGGGCATTGTTTAAGATACCCTCCAAAATGATTATCTTTGATGTTGCGAGCATATATGTGGAATCTTTCAGTTTGTCTGCTTTTTAAATATGTATTTTTCTCTCTTCATTTAAGGAAAAAATAGCGTATACAGTCTTTCTTCTTGAAGGCTATCTTCCGTTCGGTTCCATGCGCATTGAATGCCTTCCGAAAACGTGTCTATCGCCACTAGCGAAGGATCACTGCGCGGCTGTCGCAGTGAAGCAAGACAAAAGCTTTGTTGTCTTTTGTTAGCGCATGTGGTGTCCTCTTTGTTTCGTCCTTGCGTGACTAGAGCTACATTTGCCATCATGATCAACCAACTCGCCCAAACAGCTAATCTTATCAGGAGCACGAAGGTCAGCGTCGCGGCTGCCGCCAAACGAGTTTGCCTTGTTTTTGTCCACCCAAACGCATGACCCTTATCCTTGGGAACCGTCGCTGTAACGTTCGGTGGATGATGTAAGCAGCGGTGAAGATATTTTTGAGGGGCCGAAGGCGGTGGAAGCTTCCGCGGGGAACGCAAGCAATGGGCTTGGAATTGGTGGACCTCATCTCCGTGCTCGTTCGTCAACCTGTCACTGAGGCGAGTGCGCAAAGTCCATAGAGCGCCTCGCTTCGAGTAATCCATCACACTTCACGCTGAGGCCAGGCGGAATATTTGGACTGATTTGAAGGCTTAGTGGCGCTCTTATAATCTAGTGACCTTGAGAATAGCGCCTGTCCTTATTTGTTATTTTTAATTTGTTTGTACCCTCACGGCATGCATCATTGAAGAGGGAGGTGAGTTACGTAACATTTGATACATCATATTGCATCTGAAAAGCAGTAAAGAATATTGAATAGAAGACAGTAACAACTTCATTCTAGAATTTTGTTATTACAGAACATTAATCTATTGAGTGACACCAGGTTTAGAAATAGTGAAAAGTCAGTGATCATGACGCCGAGATTCGAAAGTGGTTTTAGCTTCAGCCGCATAAGCGCTAAAATAACTCTTTAATATAACTGCTACCCCAACGTTGTGTTAGAGAGATAAAAAGGAAGAGGGAAGACAGGGACGTTAACCGGAACGGTGTTCTGGTTGGCTACCCTGCACTGAAGAAGAGGGTAGGCCACCGGCGTAGCAACAACTGGACCTTCAAGCCAGTCGCTCTCAGGAAGCTGAACTGTGCCTTGTGGGCCTTGGGGGCAGTCGATTGCTGTGGCCATGGATCCTTCATCTTGCCGTCTGCTAAAGAGCGAGGATCGAGGTGGTCCACATCGCAATGTAGCGCATGTTTTTTTGCTCGCCAAAGCAGGGGCTGTGACAGAAGATGTGCAACTGTCTCTAGAATTGTGCTACATTAAAAAAAAACGTTCTACTTTTTCTGCCTTGGCGCTCTAACTAAATTTGCTTATGTATTGAGGGTGTATCAGATTACGACGCATTATGAAAACGATTCCCTCGCCATCACCGTCAAGAAAAGGGAAACACCGGTCTTCAATAACATGCCACGCTAAACGTGACATCTAATGCCTCCACATGTGATGTAACCTAAAGAAAGGGACCATGGCGGTGTCGAATGATAACCTAAAAAAACATGTCTAATTGCCTCCTTACTAATTAAAATTTGATTTCGTATGTCACCCTTCGGCGAAAGATTACCCTGTTCATCCCGCAATCGCTAATGGAAAAGTTCCGAGATAATCCGACGCCCGCTTACTTATAGTTAGAGACATTTTAGTGCGCAGCTTTCGAGCAACGACCTCACCTATGCATTTTGGCTTATAGCGTCAATTCGTCCTTTCCTTAAACCGCTAGCTCAAGCTTTTCTCGTATTTTTTTTAGTTTAATGCAAATGCGCTTGAACAATTAATTTTCCTGTAGGAAGTATATATTGCATATCTATCGAAACTTTCTTATGTTTTCTTTGCGTAACTCACGAGCGCGAAACTGTAGCTTGGCTCATCTCAATGAGTTGCAGAGAATTCCCTGACTGCGTGCAATTTTCTGCGCAGTGCGCCTTCAGTCTCTTTCACTTTAACACGAGGCGCCCGTACATAGGCACATCAGTTTTTCGTAAAGCTTGGCGAAACGCGTCTCCTTTATTGGAGATAGAAGGTGACCTCTTTCGCTGGCCGGTTATGAGAAGAGGACATCAGTGCGAACAGAGTAGTGATCTAGTTCAAAGCTGCTTATGGGCCAAAGGCTTCTGTTAACGCCAACCTAACCAGGCTTGCAGTATTCGTACTATTGCTCAGAAGAAATAACAGAAGCTGGCGCTAAGCCCGCTGCTTGCGAGTGGATTTTACTGCGCCCATTTTCGATACTTTGCTGACTATTGCGAAGAGAGCTTAGATTCGGAGCGTACCGACCTGCGCGTGAATTTATCCGCTTTATACAGACTTGTGCAAGCGCTACGTGGCCATAAGCCTATGCATTCTGCACAAATCAGAAGAAAAGATTGCCCGCATTTTATTTCTCTTTTGCTTGCTCGTTATATCAGAGTGTGCAAACCACGATGAAATGGTTTTGACATCATAAATAAAAATATACTGATAAAAATGTAGTTAAATAATGTTTAGGGGCTAATATATGTGCTTATGAATACACAAACAAAGATTCAGTGAGGAGTCATTTATTCTAGGCGACTTATGAGAGCTTCCAGACATAGAAACATGCAAATAGCACAATCTATAGTCAGAAGGAAGCCGGTTCTCGGTCATTTTATGAGCAAACCAAGGTGACGGAAAAGCGCTTTTCATTGATATAGAGTGTTCGATTTGCATTTTTCAATGCCTGGAAGCTCTGATAATTCGCTCAGGACAAATGTATACCGCTTGCGTGAATTTTAGTTTCGTTTTTTGCTCTACGCGCCAGCTCTTTTGCACCTGAGAATTTTTCCGTATAATTCGTGCTACGAATTAGCTACCAAACTACAGGACTCCGAGCTTATCGTGCCGGTTTTTTTCTATTATTAATCACCCTGCGCGTTCACAGCTACCCTACCTGAAGCAACCGTTCCTAGTCTTTCATGCCTTTGGCCAGGACGGCGATTAAACCATGAATGGAAACTTCAAGTGTAGCACCGTTCAACGGTCATGGTTGGTAAACCCAGGCCGAATGAATATCTTAAATTACCGCCCCCGCGGTGGCTCATTGGTTATGGCGCTCGGCTGCTGGCCCGAAAGACCCGGGTTCGATCTCGGCCGCGGCGGTCGAATTTCGATGGAGGCGAATTTCTAGAGGCCCGTGTACTGGGCGATGTCAGTGCACGTAAAAGAACCCCAGGTGGCCTAAATTTCCGGAGAAAAGTTCACTGAGATCGCACTCACCAACAGTTTGCCTCCAGTGCTGCAGAAAAGATTGCGTCGGTTCGGGATTATAATTTGGAGCAATATCCTCTGGAAAGCTTTAGTAGCGTCTCTATCTTTTGTTTCACAAAACAAAAGTGTTTTGTTTCGCAAAACAAACAGAATTCAAGTTCCCAATAAAACCACCCGACATTGTTAGTTCGGTAAGACCGAAAGGGGAAACTTCAATACATTTTGCCCTAGATAGATGAATGTGGAGCCGAAATCAGTACTTGCAAAGTGTAGCCTGACGATATGCCGGTAGGAAACGACTGCGCGCTTCCGTTACGCCTGGAAAAGGAAGTTGAAGCGCATATCTCCGATCAGACAATTGACTGCGGGGAATAGCTCGCAAAATAAAAATATACTTCATGCGAATGTCTGACGCGCCCATACCGCCGCTTATATACGCCGACGGAAGCGCCGTAGCTGATTGCATTGTGAACGTGGTGATCATTCCGGAAGCAAGTGAGGATTTGAAGTCACAATTGCGGAAGTGGAAGCCTCCAAGAGAGTAAAAATCTATAGGAATACAGTGAATCTGCATGAAATATGACACAAATAAGCACGCCTCCAAATCATGCGTAGAAGAGATTTACATTTCTTAGATAAAAAAAAACAACAGCAGGAAAAACACAACAAAGATTGTTAAACTGCAAACGCAATTTTCGGGAAATTTAGATGATTGATTTGATCTACGTTACTGTGCGTTTAAAGTGCTTGTAGGTCCAAACATTGGTGAGTCAACTAACAAAGCATACATGGAGTAATACTGGAATGCAGTTAAAAAAGCGCAGTTTAAAATTATGGTCATGAGTCCAACCCGCGGAAGTACTTCGACAAAGGGCATTTAGGTAGTAGGCTTCCTTCTGAACATGAATCGCTCGTTTTAAGACGGGCCGCCCGGACTCCGTTGTATCTTTGGTGTGAAAAGTGACCCGTCGTAAAACTGGCCCGTGGACATTGGGAAGCCACCAGGAGTGGATAGCGCTGGCAGCCCCTTTCGGTATAGACATTTTTTGGTGCTGTAACGTGGCAGCTAGATGTTGATTCTAGTGTATCTCGCACAGAATGAACGAGGAGGTTCATGAGGTTCATATGCTCAGGTGCGAGGCCCGCCGCCGTTTGCCAGCAGACCAGGTCCACGTCAGAACAGTAATTGTGTCATGGCGTTGTAGATCTGGTCTTCGGAAGATGACGGTCAAACCTGCATGCCTCGCTAGGCCGTGTCTTCTTCTACTGAGAGCGTTATGGCGGCGCGCACCAAATAAGGCATTTCCAAACAACCCAGTAACTGCCTCGTGGCTTTGGACCTCAGCCAGAGCGCCCTCTGTGCTTATGATGGCGACGGTATTTGTCACTGCGCCTGCCTTCGTGTGACGTCGCCAGTGTAACGGTCGCCTCTGCAGTAGTACTTCAAGCGCATAGTGGACAGTGGGTGCATGCCGAATTAGAACACAATTTAATCCGTGACGCTGCGTTGGAGACTGTAAGGCGCGCTTCACAGAGGGCTGTCGGACGAAGCTTCGCGCAACACTTTTGCGGACAGCTCACACCGTGGTATCGTCCTGACGTGGCTACACCTCCATATACATGATTTGATTCCATTGGGGATAGCCGGTTCCTCCAAATTGGGCAGCAGTTTTGCAGTAATCTGCCCGTCTGTGCTGCCCCTCCACGTCGGGCAACGGTTCAGCAAGACTTCGTGTGGCGCCGACATTGCAGTTTACGAACGAACTCCCCCTGATTTCTTGCACGGTTCCCGTCTATTATGCCTATGTTGACGTTCACCTGTTCCATCAAACGCTTAATATTCTGCTTGACAGCGTCGCCGTGAATGTTTTCGCCCGAGCTCCGGAAGCGAGCTCCCCACAGTTCCTGCTGCCGGGTCCAAGTCTTCGCCAGTTGATAGAGCAGTTGTCCGTGTCGCCCCAGATATGCTCTCGGCCGAGCTTGTCCCATAGAATTTGCCGTTGTCGGAAACCGTGCTTGGCCTTGTGCCTTCGGGTCCGGCTGGTGACTTAGAACTTTCGACGAAACAGCAGCCTTCAGCGCGGTCGCCCTCTGCAAGCAGAGTCTCAGTAATGTCGTTTACGACATCGCAAGCAGCGTTTGTGCGTCACTTGCGTGGGCTTTTTGTATGCGTTCGAAATTTTATGTCTCACTGTACTCGCGAGGAAGTGCTAAAAATTTGCAAATATACAAATAAAGAGCAAGTTTATTTGAAGAAGATGAGCAAATCTGAATGCAAGAATCTGCTGTTGGGATGACTATAACCGAAAAACAAATAGCTCCAAGAGAGTGCAAATTTCGTGCTTTTTGCATGGCACAGTTTTGTAAATCATAAAATGCATTTAGGGACACCAACGGTCTAAGCTCAGTGCTTTTATTTAATAAGTAAATAGCCGAAATGTACAGGCAATGCCGCTCAGAGTAATAAAATAAATTGGTGCATACTCTAGAAATGCTTTGCCGGTAGTTAAACGAGCAGCAGTCTTTTAGGCTTTAAACAGACGGACGACCAGGTGCAACTGATCTTAAAGTATTTGTTTAAATGCACTCTACATACGTTCTTTCCACGACATAAACACAGGTTACTCAAGCGGAGTATATTACTACGAACACCTGCGCCATGAGAGCTGCGGTGACAGCTATAACTAGGCCCCTTAACTAAACATCCTGTACGTGAGTGAAACCTGAGGCGGAGGGAAGAAAGCACGCACTTTCAAAGACGAAAGTTCACTTTCTCATTCACTATCGGATTAAAAATGTTGGTTTTTCAACATAATTGTCACTGCTATGGCGGGAGCGCGCGTGGTAGTCCCATTTTGTCGTAATGGTTGTTTCACACCTTGCTTATTTTGGACGAGATTTCTCGCCCTCTTGTCTCTCCATTCCGGCTTCTAGGGAAACCGGCTACAACGTACCTTCGCGAACTTCGCACTCACCCTAACTCCGTAGAGCATATGGGAGCACCCACAAGAATCCCAATTCTACCCAGAGACCTAATGTTGCCACCCATACTCCTGCTCGCCTTGGACATGATCTTCAAATTCCAGCATGTCAAACCGATCGAGTTTGAGTGATGCGCACGACTGCTGCTTTGCAAAATGTTTCGGCATGAATATGTGATCTCAGAAAGATAGACGCACTTACTCTTCTTGGTGGTATCACACAAGAGCGCTAATGAGCAAAAATAATAAATTTAACTAAGCCCGACTTGAGCTGTTTTAAGGCGACTGTAGAGAATGCTGTGGAGAAGCAACAATACGAAGTATGTAGGGAGGCGATAAAAACATAGCGCTGATAAACTTCCATAACGCAAAGACTTGCTCACTGATGAGGCGCCTTAAGTATAACAGTGCCCTTAAGACATGACGGGTTTTATGAGCTCGGGCTTGTTGCAATAGTAAAAGGCACAGTCCGCGCATGATGCTGCGAGACGTCTTTAATATGAAGAGCGAAATGGAAGGGAGCGTGTGTGCGCCCAGATTGAAAAACGCTGCACGGTCATTCTGAACAAGTTGATTGTGTTATTATGTCAAAACCGAACATGCCAGCTTTTTGTAAGCATTCGTTCCTTTACGAATACCGTATTGCAAATGCAAATGCTGCCACATGCAAACGTATAATACTAGGGCTGTCAACGATATCCAGGGAACACACACACATGCGACATTGTCTGATTATAAGCCTGGGTCAGATCTTTGGCAGCTCTATTGTCGGCGGTTCAGGCGGTCCTGATAAGCTCACGGGGTTTGAAGTGATGTCCTTGGGGAGAGGAAACAAGATTTTATCCTCATACGTGTTCGTTGAGAAAAAAAAGGAGACATTCGCATGCTGGTCGTTCAATAAGTCAGTTGGTGTGTATGTCCTGCACCCAATTCCTTCAGCGTTATACACGAAAGTCTCTGAGAACAGCGGCGGATCGGAGCAGCAAGACTGCCAACGAGGTCAGGCGTCAGTTATGCAACACGTGATTAACCCTGCCCGTGCGACAACGCGCTGTTTTTGGGCGTAAAATGAAGAAGAGCCGAAATACGCTTAAAAAAACGCTCCTTCCAGTCTATATGTAGTTAGCAGATGGGGACTGCAAACGAAAACAACGAGCTGCTCTCAGAGAAGCGATTTTGCAATGTGTACAGGAACGAGATTTAGATAGCAAATCTGTTTTTATATGTTTCAGAAAATTGTTCCTCAAAACAAATTTTTCGCAATGACGGATCCTAGTCTGTTCGAATAGTAGCCGTCTCTGAACGTCAGTGAATTGTACGGTTCAATTTCCCCTTATTTTTTTTTAAAGGCATAATATTGCCACACTGCTCACATTCTGCGAGCGCCGCTATGCGGCCGAGCGGCATTACTGGGCTCGTGTGGGAGCAAAGACGAGGACGTTCCCGTTCGAACGCGCGCTGCTGGGTTTCTGGCCTTCGGATTAAAAAAAGCCCTTTTTATCGTGCCGCCCTACGTTTGTCGGGGACATTTTGGTGGAGCCGCTGGGTATCGTTCCATGAACGCTCACCCCGAGGGCACCTCTGACGCTGATCAGCGACGCTTGGACACAACACCCGTCCACAAAGCGAGCCGCCACCTGCGAGGCCTACAACCCGAGTTCGGCCAACTGACAGCGCCGGTAAGGGCCATGACATCCCCCGCGGCTAGCCAGACAAGTCAGCACTCCGGGAGTGCCCCGCCATTTGCCCTTCACGCACCTCGATCGCCGCCACCGTTCCACGGGGACAGGTTCGAGGACGTCGAAGACTGGTTGGCCAGCTTTGACCAAGTGGCGGGTTTCAATGAATGGGACGGCGAGCGCAAGCTGCGCAACGTCTACTTTGCGCTGCAGGACTCGGCCAAAACGTGGTTTGAGAACCACGAAGCTTCCTTTACCACCTGGGAGGCTTTTCGTCGAGAGCTGCTAGCGACATTTACCAGCAGCGAAAGAAAAGAGAAAGCGGAAATCGCCCTGCGCTCGCGATCACAGCAGCCGAACGAGGGCGTCGCGATGTTCATCGAGGACATGACGCGACTGTTCAACCGGGCCGACCCTCCTATGCCTGAAGCCCAGAAGGTACGACACTTAATGCGTGGCGTAAAAGAGCAGCTGTTTGCCGAACTGGTCCGTAACCCGCCACGAACAGTGTCCGACTTCACCAAGGAGGCAATGGGTATCGAGCGCTCTTTACAGGAACGGGGCGCCCACTACGGACGTCAGGCTACTGTAGCAGCCTCTTCCCAGTCCCAGTACACGCCTACGTCGCTGCCCGCCGAGGACCTTCGGGGACTTGTAAGAAGCCTGGTGCGCGAGGAACTGGCGAAACTTCGCTTTGAAGCTCCACAGGTCAGCGTCGCTGCCTTTACGGACGTGGTCCGCGAAGACATCCGACGAGTTGTGCCGCCACCCCCAGCTCCACACCCGGCGCCCTCCGTTATGACGTACAGCGAGGCGCTACGAAGTCCCGGGCCAGCGATGCGAGCCTTTTCCCCTATCGCTCCTGTGCAATACCTGCAGGAGCCAATCGCAACAGCACCCTCCGTGCCGCAGGAGTTCAGGCCCCCCGTGAGAAAAGCGCACGTTTGGCGTACGCCAAACAATCGGCCGCTCTGTTACCACTGCGGAGAGCCTGGCCATATCCTCCGCCACTGCCCCTACCGCAGGATGGGTTTAAGGGGGTTTTCACCTGACTCACATCGACCACGCTATGGTGAAAGACCACGGGATATCGAACAGTACTTGGCTGAAAACGTGCAATCTTCGACCTCGCAGCGACGCCAATCCCGATCGCCATCCCCAAGGCGGTTCTCTTCGCCCGGCCGCCCGTCATCCTCTGGCCAGTTCAGAGGTACGTCCCCACGTCGGGAAAACTGAAGACGGCGTCCTCTGGGGGTAGGACCGCCGCTGCCGCAGACAGTGAACAGCCCTCATCCGACGATTTTATGCGACGACCCCACCCGCCGACCTTAAAGACGATCCCACCGCCGACCTCACCGACGACCTCAGCGACGACCCCATCGACGACGGCACCAAAAACCTCGCCGACAAATTGTCAAACAATTGTTTCCGCCGCCGAAATTCTTGTTGCCGCCGATGGCTATGACGTATCTGCACTCGTCGATACCGGAGCCGACTTTTCTGTCATGAGTAGTAACCTAGCCGCAACCCTCAGAAAGGTTCTAACACCTTGGCATGGGCCGCAGATACGCACAGCTGGTTGCCATGTGGTAACGCCGGTTGGCGTCTGCACCAGCCGTATAAAGATCCGCGGTGCAACTTTCACTGGCTCCTTCGCCGCGCTACGAGAGTGCTCTAAAGAACTGATTCTCGGCATGGACTTCCTTAAAGAGTATGGGGCGGTCATCAACCTGCACGAGCAATTGGTATCGTTTTCGACACAGCGAGCCGTTGATACCGACCCCGAGCCACACAGAGCACCATTACGCATCACTGATGACCACACAACGATACCGCCGAGAGCAAGCATGTTTGTCACAGTCCAGTGTGATACCAGCTCCGGTACTCGGGGCATTGCCGAAGCGAATATGTCGCTGCTACTGTCTCGGCAAGTTTGCGTTGCTCGCGCCCTTGTCGACCTTGTTCACGCGCGTACCACGCTCTTAGTGACCAACTTTAGTTGTGAACCCCAACATTTGACGAAAAATACGGTGATTGCCCATTTTGAAGAACTTGGCGAACATGCCAGCCAATGTGCCTTATCAACAACGGCTCCCGAAATAGCTGACCAGGACACTGCATCAGCCATTAGAACCGATGTGAACCCTGACCTTCTGACCAATCAGAAACGCCGCGTGTAAAGGCTTATTGACTCTTTCCGCCACTGTTTTGCATCAACATCCAAGGTTCGCCAGACGCCAATAACTAAGCACCGTATTATCGTCGACAGTGACCAGAGACCGCTATGTAAGCTTGCTTATCGTGTTTCGTCGAAGGAGCGCGATTCTATCCGCCGCCAAGTTGCCGAAATGCTTCACGACGACGTCATACAACCATAGACGAGCCCCTGGGCGTCACCTGTTGTTCTCGTCGCAAAGAAGGACGGCAGCCTACGGTTCTGTGTACATTATAGACGCCTCAATAACGTTACCAAAAAAGATGTCTATCCACTGCCGCGCATTGATGACTCATTAGACCGCCTCCGCCATGCTACCTACTTTTCGTCACTTGACCTTCGTAGCGGTTACTGGCAAATCGAGGTCGACGAACGTGACCGAGAAAAGACCGCCTTCGTTACTCCTGACGGACTGTACGAATTTAAGGTGCTTCCTTTCGGCTTGTGTTCAGCCCCTGCGACGTTCCAACGTATGATGGACACCGTACTAACTGACCTGAAGTGGCAGTCCTGCCTTGTCTATCTCGACGACGTCGTGATTTTCTCCGACACGTTCGAGGAGCACCTGAAACGTTTGCGTGCCGTCTTCGATGCAATTCGTTCTGCGGGTCTGTCTCTCAAGCCTGAAAAGTACCACTTCGCATTTCGGGAGCTCAAGTTTCTTGGCCACATTGTGAGCGCTCAGGGCGTTAGCCCCGACCCAGAAAAGACCGCCGTCGTTGCTGCATTTCCCCAGCCAACAGATAAACGAAGCTTGCGGCGTTTCCTGGGGCTTTGCGCCTATTATCGGAGGTTCGTTCAAAACTTCTCCAAGCTCGCAGAGCCGCTGACTCGCCTGACAAAAGACTCCGAATCCTTTTTCTGGGGCCAAGATCAGGAAAAAGCTTTCATAGAGCTTAAGGCCCGCCTCCAATCTACGCCTATCCTTGCCCACTTCGACGAGCAGGCCGACACGGAACTGCACACAGATGCCAGCAATGTGGGCCTCGGTGTGGTGATTGTGCAGTGGCAAGACGGTGTGGAACGCGTGATCGCATACGCAAGTCGCACTTTGTCCCGTTCCGAAGTGAATTATTCCACAACGAAAAAGGAGTGTCTCGCTGTTGTGTGGGCAATCACAAAATTTCGTCCATACCTGTACGGCCGCCCGTTTCGAGTCGTCAGCGATCATCACTATTTGTGCTGGCTTGCGAACCTCAAAGATCCATCGGGGCGACTTGCACGGTGGAGCCTTCGGTTGCAAGAGTTCGACGTCACCATCGTGTATAAGTCGGGTCGGCAACGTAGCGATGCAGACTGTCTCTCCCGAGCTCCTCTTCCGTACCCACCAGATGAGTCCGACGACGATTCTGCTTTCCTCGGCGCTGTCACCACATCCGACCTTGCCCACCACCAGAGGGCCGACTGCGAACTGCTGCCTCTAATCGAGTACCTCGAAGGAACCGCTCCGTCTCCGCCCAGACTCTTCTCGCGCGGACTTTCGTCGTTTTGCTTAATAGATGGAGTCTTCTACAAGAGAAACTACGGTCCGACCGACACTGCGTATCTCCTCGTTGACCCAACCGTGCTTCGTAAGGAAGTTCTCGCTGCATGCCACGACGTCCTTTCTTCTGGCCACCTCGGTTTTTCCAGAACATGGGGCGCCTCCGCCACAAGTACTACTGGCCACGGCTTGCTGCGGTCGTCCAACGCTATGTTCGAACCTGCCGTGAGTGTCAACGACGGAAGGTACCACCGACAAAATCGGCCAGCCGTCTGAAGCCAATTGATCCACCGCAAATCCCATTCCAACAAGTCGGCATGGACTTACTGGGCCCATTCCCGGTGTCCTCCATGGGAAACCGGTATATTGTTGTTGCCACGGACTACCTATACCGCTATCGTGAAACCAAGGCTCTTCCCCGTGGCACCGCGGCTGAAATCGCACAGTTCTTTGTTCACCACATCGTGCTTCGCCACGGCACCCCCGTGGCTGTATTAACTGACCTGGGAACCGCGTTTACGTCGGCTCTTACACACGAGGTCCTCCGTCTTAGTGGCACCAGTCATAGAAAAACGACTGCTTACCATCCTCAAACGAATGGACTTGCTGAGAGGCTGAACAAGACCATCACAGATGTGATGTCTATGTATGTCGACGCTGACCACCGCAACTGGGACGAAATACTTCCCTACATCACGTTTGCGTACAACACCGCCCTCCAAGAAACGACGCGCTTCACCCCCTTCCGTTTGGTGTATGGCCGAGATGCCCTGACCATGCTTGACGCCATGCTGCTCCCGGATTGTACCCCCTCGTCTGTCCCAGGCGCTGACCAATTCGTTCGCGATGCAGAAGCCGCTCGCCACCTTGCTCGACAACGCATTCGCCACCAGCAGACAACTGACGCCCGGCGTTACAACCTCCGCCACAGGGAGGTGATTTACCAACCCGGCGAGCACGTCTGGGTATGGAGCCCTATACGTGTGCGCGGTAGCTCTGAAAAGCTTCTGCGGCGCTACTTCGGTCCCTACGAGGTGCTACGTCAACTCAGCGATGTGAACTATGAAGTGCACCCGCAAGGAGTTGTCCGGTCTTCTCACCCGCCCATGTCTGAGGTCGTCCACGTGTCCCGCATGAAACCGTATTACGCCCGTTAGCCCCTCCCGGAGTTCACATTCAGTGCTGCCACCACACGCCATCGCACTTTCGATGTCTCCACACTCTTTATTCCCCTTGCCGGAGGCATCGAGGCGATGCTTCTTGAAAGGAGGGGGGCAATGCCACACTGCTCACATTCTGCGAGCGCCGCCATGCGGCAGAGCGGCATTACTGGGCTCGTGTGGGAGCAAAGAAGAGGACGTTCCCGTTCGAACGCGCGCTGCTGGGTTTCTGGCCTTCGGATTAACAAAAAGCCCTTTTTTTCGTGCCGCCCTACGTTTGTCGGCGACATAATATAATCTGTTTGCTTTCAGGAGCGGAAGCCAAGAATAGCTATACCACATTTCCTTGGTTTCATGCCTGTTTTTGAGCCGTCCTTTCATTTGAATTTATGAAAAGGACACCGTGTTAAAATTATTAAATGTTTGCGTGTGCTTCAAGTCTTGGAAAAACACTGACAACCTTTGACCAGTGCCTTGCTCACCGGTCAAGTGTTTGTCAATTTTTTTCCTTTTTGTCTCATTTGATGAATTATTGAAGTACTATCAATCGTTACCTGGCATAATGTGTGGCTTGTCTAAGGGCAACAAATAGCAAAAATAAGATATTGCCCGTGTAAGAATTGAGCAAGAATAGACATCACAATGACGCGTGTGGGCTTTTTTATTGTGAAGTCCAAAGTTAATCTAGAGCATCTTTATTTTACTGCACTGATACTAGAGCTTGCACTCATGTGCTAAGCTGTTTTATGTGCGGTACCGCTGTGTGGGCACATTATGTTGAAGTCACAAATCGACGTCACCTAGCGAGGCTCTTGTGACGTGATCGGCCACCTAGGTTGCTTGTCTGAGGATTTCACCTGCGCTAGCACATGAGCCCCCACTCGCCGATTTCACATATGTTTGCACTGCCCTTTGCTGCCTTAATATGCTGAATGGGTGGTTGTCACCCGTCTGGGTGCAGGTGGGCCACCTAGACCCCGTGACCTTGTCACGCAATCACAGCCCGCCCACCGTATAGAAAAAAAACTGTCCACTGTCGCAGGTGGCACTTTAATTAAAGATTAGCAGTGACAGGTTGCTCAGGAAGAGCAACCCTGGTCGCACCAGTCACACCGGTGTCAGCGCCTGCCATCGCAGCTGGGGCAGTGGCTCATAGCTGAACTGTTGCACTACTGCGCCAGCAGGGCAATGAGACTCCCAGGGCTCCATGTGTGTAAGGTTGAAATTACCAATCAGCGAACGAAAACCGAAATTCACATAATTCGCATCTTGCCTAGCCACGCTAAATTGTCTGTAATTTTTTTAATCTGTGGAGATTTAAAAAAAAGCACTAAAGATGGCAAAAGGCGGTCAGCGCAGGTGGACTGTGCCGTATGGCGGGCTGTTCGGGATAATGGCTGGCTAAAAAACTATTAGGTATTACAACAAAATTCTATTGCAAGTTTTGGCTTCGAAGCAAAATATACACTCAGGAAACGCAAGCAAGAAGAATCACAGGGCACGCTGGTTTTGAATTTTATAGAATTGCAGTGGGGTTTACGCATATAGAAAGGAAATATGCGCGCAACGCTGATTCCTGCATAACGCGCAAGATGCGCCAAAGGCGTTTTTTGGAGCTCTTACCGCCGGTATGGCGCATTTACGTACTAAAATGTATAAAAAAAATTAAGAGATGTTCCTCGAGCGTCGGGGCCGGGCGGCGCAATTACACAGCGCGCCACTAGCGACAAATCTAAAACATAGACACAGGAGAAGCTGACTGTGGGAAGGCTTACAAACGCAGGCGGCCGTTTGGTTCATTTTCAATGCCCATGAAATTTCTGCGTTGCTGAGCTTCCGTAGCTAACTTTCTGTTGTGCTGTGCAAAATGGTTCGAGATAATCACGTCACCTAGGACTCTGTAATAGAAAGGTGACATGAAAATATGGTAGCATATTGCAGCATTATAAGTGCATAATTTAAGTGAGTGGAATCGTTGATAAAATAATTGCGGTTGCAAACTGAGCAAAGTAATCGAGCAGACAAAAGGAATATGGCTACACTGCATACCAACATTGAAGAGCTGACTGTTAAACCTCGTGCAGTTTCTGCAAGAAAATCGGTCGGTGTCATTTATTTTGCTTTTTTTTTACTTTAAGGATTGTGGCTAGCATGACGCGCTTCACGGAGCTCTAAAGAGAAAAAAACAAAATGGTTCTTTACCCGATCCCTAGTGATTGTCGACTTTTCGGTTATGCCAAGCGGGTATTATGAGTCATCTTCCTAAAACCTGAAAGAGAATACTACGAAAAAAGGAAGCAGGCCTTACCCATATCACGGACGGGTAAAGAAGGGGCGGACGGGCGGACCGCTGATAACCACTGGTGAGAAATCCAGAAAGGAAAGGATTGGGAGCTGCACACGGTACAGCCTTGAAACACCTAAAGCTAGTTTTTGCTTATTTACAACTCCCTGACGCACTAAGCAATACTTAGGTTTGAGGCGAAGGGCAAATCCGGTACAAAGAAAATCACTGAGTAATACCTTAAAAAGTTGACATTTTTCTGCTCAGATATTGGAAGACACCGTAGACGAGAATTGCTCAGTCTGACAGATGAACGAAACATTGATTCTTATGTAAATACTATACAGTGACATGCAATGCAGAAAATTTCTGACAACTATAGAACGTCTTGCAAACATAATTAAAAACCTGCAACCGAATGATACATGCACTGCGGTACCAGATATGTAAATGGATTAGGTTAGCCACCAGCTTCAAAGCATGACGCAAATTGGGGGCAAAAAATTGACCTCCGCGATTTCTGCTCAGACATCCCATGCCGCTGTTCTTCATGGAAATTCTTTTTTCTTAACAAGTGTGTGAACACAGCCAGGGAGCTTCCCCTATTTCTTTTTGTATAGAAATCACAAAGAGCGATGGCACGGGTAGCGTGGTTTGAAGCCCACGTTCAAAGAAGATGAAAATAGATTAGGGAGGTACACCTGCTGAGGACAAAAATATAAAGAGATAAACGGTACCTCGAATTTAAATCATGTGTGTATTAGGGAGCATTCATTGATTTTCTCTTTCGAAGAGCGCTGGACGTATGAAGGCTATACTTTATGGGCAAGAAGTCTTTCGCGTGATATGATTGTGCTCACGTGTAGGGCTAAAATCCAAAGCACGCCTCCCGCACGTGGCACCCTTTCAGCCATATTTCCTTTGTGAGGCTTAGTTAAACACATGCTCTAAGTTTGAATTGATGGACACTTTTGTTTTGAATGCTTTAGCTATGGGTAAGGTTAGAAGTACGCAACGTGCTTATGACGCCGCTAACAGATGACTGGCGCCCGGATTCCAGAATGGCAACCTGTTATAAAAGCACGAGCCACGCTTCGCTATAGACGCTGATTGTTTGAAGAAATTTACCTTCGTTAGTTTTTTCTTAAAACTTCCTTACGCGGTGAACGTATCTGCATAGTGGTGGTCTGCATTTCAGCATGCACAGATACAGAGCAATTAATATGTCTAGTATAGCGAGACTGCTGATGATTCTTGCCTTCCTCAAACTTAATTAAGTTTTACTTCGTCTGCAATAAATTAAATGACTGGCTCTCTCATATAACTGGAAATCTTTCTGCAGACAGTCAAAAACTTTTATAAAAAACTAAGAAATGATAGGAACTTGATAACAGCTCATAGCGAAGATTGATTGGAAGTGCGCAATTCGTATTATTGCATGACTTGTTGCAATCACAAAGGCATTCGTTAAGAGATTATGGAAAGAATTTAGCACTGGCGACAGGGTCAGTTGTGTAACGTGTACCGCGGCCGCTGAATATCTAAAGATTCTGTCGACACGATAAGTATTTGTTTCAGGAGCTTAAAACGACTATCTTCAGTTTCATGCTCACCTTTATTGATGCTTCAGGTTTGTTTCTTTCCGCTTATATTTTTCCACCTCGCAATTCAGAAAAAAAGGTCTAGCCAATACACGTCCCCTTGAACGGAACCTTCAGTTCACTGCCAGGGTACCTGAGTGTCTGTCGGAAACGTGTCCAGCGCTACTTTAAGGCGTAATCCTTTCTTGGCTCATGAGTGGCGTGGACGGAAGTTGTAGGCGGAAGTTTCAGGACTGAAGTTGTCCGAACAAACTGTCAATCAACACTTGATGAGCAGCATGTATGTAATATAACAAAGGCAAAAAATGAGAGCAAAGTAAATAAATTTACAAAGAAACAAAAGAATAAAAGAAAATAAAAAGGATAACAAAATAAAGAATACAAAACAAATGTTAAATGGAGGGAGAAAGAGAGGACAGAGAGCGGCTTTCGCATTTCCGCTCATAAGCAGACCTAAGGGCGAGCCTGTAGAGAAAGAGGGAGAGAAAAACGAAATGAAAGGCGGGAAGTTAACTAGGTGAGCCTGTAATTTTTTTTAAAGGTCACTGCGTTCCTGCTTCACTGGCCACGCGAAAGCTCGAGAGCGTCAAGGGCAGCGTTGTGGCTGCTGCGGATGAGTATGCGTTGTTTCGCCCCAACGCTACAGACAAACTACGTCCTTGGGAAGCAGCGCTGTGGTATTCAGTGCACTCTAGAAACGCCGGCCAGAAAGGGATATTTCATGGGTAGGGAGCCACAGAAGCTCGCACGGGGAGCCCTAGACAATGGGGCAGGAATCGATCGACCTCGTACCCGAACTCCTCCATCAACCTGTCGCTACCGCGCGTACCGCCACGTCGATAGAGTGCCTCGCTTGGAGCGATCTGTCCTCCTTCGCAGTAAGGCCAGGCCAATTGCTCACACTGAATTGAAGGCTTACGGACGCTCACGAATTCGCGTGGCCTTCCAAATAGCGCGTCTCTCAGAGAGCATTCCGCAGGATTTTGTAGAAGAAAACAAGGGGTCCGTCTACTTCCTACACTGTAAACTTGCATTAAAAGTTTGTCTATATTTGACTGTTCCAAGTTTGCTCTCTTTAAGCGATACACAGATGGGCTTCAGCAAAGGAATAGTTCACTCTGATATTCGCAAATTCATTACTGCCTCTGCAAGGCTTCCCTGCTAGATGCACCGATTCCGCTCCCTCCGCTTGCTTTCCTTATCGCTCCAAAATGAATGTTTGTTTATCGATTAGTTGGGCGCTCTTGCTTGTCCTATATGATTCTTCCTTTCTTTCTGTTTTTTTTTAATTTCGTTACATCACAGAGTCCACAATCTACTTTTGACGCTTACATGCGTGGCCAATCTACCTAGCGGGTATGAGTTATTCTCCAAGCAAACAAAAACGTAACTCTAGCTCTCGTCTTAAAGAAAAGCTCTACGAACTGACTGTAATTGTTTGAGGTCCATACAATATCTTTCAAAAGGCCACACGAAGATGTTAGACACTGTGGAAGTCGAGTTCCCACGTGATTTTCCGCAAGGTGTGAGCGGCTAAGCAGAAATTTGACGAAGCAAAAAGATTGCCGTATGAGTGCAAAAAAGTTACCTCTAATATACTGGTGTGATGAAAAGCACACAATAAAAATAAATTAATTTTCGAAATATATTCTTCTGAAAGGGAAGAACTGCATACCAGCTGCCATCCTAACCAGAAAAATAAATGGGTTACAAGCGCTCGATTGGCTACTATGCAATAATCGCCAGAACACCAAGCGAGAGCACAGGCCATCTAATCAATAATAATTAATTCAATCAATGCAAAGTATTCTGCAACGTTATTAAATACCAGACGACAAAATGTGACATTTTTTTCACCTAACCAGTGAGCAATCAGATACAAAGAACCATAAGGTTATCAGTGGGCTAGATGGTGGATCCCAGAACATTCGCGACGACGTTGGCACACCCGCGCCACAAGCAGGTTGCTGTGATTACCGGTACACAAAAAAGATCTGAATGTTGCCAGCGCTTTCGTAATAATTGATTGAATGAAAAGCTTTTATTGCCCGCTCGAGATCTTGTTGACTTTGGTGCGTTCAGCACTCAAGTCGACGTGGCCCTGGGGCTCCTGCCGTGATACAGACCCGGTTGATCTGTTTACATTAATATCAGAGGTGATCGGTAGACAGCACTACCTACCATTGTTTCGTTCTAGTGTTCGGTGTGTGCTTGTGCGGTAGACGAATTAGGAAACCTGACAACACATTTATGAGACTTTGCAATGCGGTATGTAATGTGCGTATGGTGCTGGGAGTCATAATGTCATCTTGTTTCTTCCTTTCCCGCGAAAACCATCAGGTACTGAGAACTTCATATCCAAAGCGTCTTTTTATACCGAATAATTGGCTTGAGTGCAAGTTGCTTGATGACTTACTGAATTAAAAAATACGAAACGCTTCAGGTAACATAACAGACTAGGACCAGGCGCTACTACTGTTCAAGCTTAGTAGCGCCGTGCCCGTGTCAATTTCTTTCGTCAGCGGTACCACTTCATGGGGTTCATTCCAAAAACTTGTTGTAGGGCTACTCACATGACGACGCTAGGTGTTTGTCCAGAACGTAGCAAAAACAGTGCCAGCTGGAGCAGTTCAGGATCAGCCATAAGATAAGACGTGACGATTAGGCATAGGGAGACGGCGGCCTTCTTACCTGCTCGTTGAAGAATACAATGGTGCCCACAGGGACGTCGGTTAAGGTCCCTTATTTATTTCTCAAAGAATAGGGGCTGCATTAGGTTCCAGGAGCAGGAATGAAGACATTCGATAGCCCAGTACAGATGCTGGGAATTGCGAAGGAGCAGCACTAAAGGTCAGCTGTGGTTGTAGTAAAGCACTCAGTTAACAAAATTTTGGTTGTGCTGTCCGACCAGCACGGGCGTCGGAGTGTTATCTCAAATGTCTCTCTTCTTTTATTGTTTCTTCGGAGGGGACAGGGGAGGCGGAGGGTGAGTTGTGCTAGTTTTTTGTTGCTCTGCAACCTTGTAAATCTATAAATGTTTTCTACCAAGAGCACTTGATTTTCAAATCTGCGAATAACGATATTCAATGGAGTACAACGTACAGAATGAGGACTTCCGCATCACAGGTTTATAACAGGAAAGATCGGATTCCGTCAAACTCTCAGCTACCTATGACAGGGTTCTATTCCAAGGAATGTCGCGACACTGCAACCATTAAAGTCGCATCGTCAATCCGTCGCGTCGGCAGGCATACGTTGCAAAGTTGACATTTATTAAACGGAACACATTCGGAAAGAAGTAATGGGAATTTCATTACTCGGAATTTACTCGTGCAATCACCTTAAAACATTACGATATCGGGACGTATCTGAAACAATACGAAGGTCGTGTCAATTATTTTCAGCCTTAAGATTGTACTATTATCATCCGAATATTGAATATCGCAAATTAAAAAACAGCAAGAAATATTTCGGTTTGGTTTACGGGGGTTTAACGTCCCAAAGCGACTCACGCTATGAGGTACGCCGTAGTGAAGGGCTCCGGAAATTTCGACCACCTGGGTTTCTTTAACGTGCACTGACATCGCACAGTACACGGGCCTCTAGAATATCGCCTCCATCGAAATTTGATGACGCGGCCGGGATCGAACCCGCGTCTTTCGGGCCAGCAGCCGAGCGCCGTAACCACTCAGCCACCGCGGCGGCCTCAAGAAATATTTCCTCATGTTTTTCGTGCTTTCAATGACTGTTGGCTTCCTTAGTAGCCTTTTTTTTACTAGTATTAGACTCCATTGATTTTGGAGAACGGAAAAGTGCGTAACTGGCTACCTCAATCAGTGGCCACTAAATCGCGCTTTGAGGTATGTGGCGACGGTGTCGACCTGCAAAACACTGCTTTCCAGCAATATTTAGTGCTTATATAGCAATTCTAAAACAGGGGCCATTTTTTCCCGCACGCTCGCGTCACATAATCTTTTGATTGCGATGACACAACCAATATAATTAAAGCAGATTTGTTGCATCGCATCGTATATGGGGAGTGCTTTTTATTGTTTTTTTCCTATCAGTCGTTTCCTCAATTATTTGGGTGTTTATCTCGGAAGCATCAGTTTCAACGTTAGGAGCGATATTGACGCTCAAATATTTTCGTTTAGGTTGTTTTGTTTAAGGTTTATGGGGGCGTAACGTTACAAAGCGGTTCAGACTATGAGGGACGCCGTAGTGAAGGGCTCCAGAAACTACGACCACTTGGAGTTCTTTAGCGTTCACTGACATCACACAGCTCGCGGGCCTCTAGAATTTCACCTCCATCGAAATTCGACCGCCGCGGCCAGAATCGAACCCGTGTCTTTCGGGCCAGCAGTCAAGCTCCACAAGCACTCAGCCACCGCGGTGGCTCCATTAGGTTGGTTTTAGTTGCGACTTTGTGCGCAAATGAACTCTATGGATTTATATGACTATAATACATCCATTTGTGTTGACAGCCGCCGACCTTTCTCTTTCGGCGGTCAATGAACTGGCCATTTACCTCTTAATTATTGCAACCAAAAAGTTACTTAGCCAGGACATTTTTACATGGGTGGTAGAGATTCTAAATATATCGCAACTTTCTGCACAGTTCTTTAGCACCTCCCTTTTTCGAAGATCGAGTGAAGCACATCATCATATCTTACATCTAAGCCTTTCATGGGGTGCCGTCTGTGTATTACACGCTCCACCTCTGTCACAGTAACACGAGCCAACCCCATCTGCATGCAAAACAACGTGTTTCGCAACGCCCGGCGGAATGCATCCGGCAATTTTTCATCTCAAAAAGAACCACTTAGGCTCACGCGTCCTGTAAAGCGGGGCAAAGCTCGCTACGCGCTGACAGTACAACGGCAGATTAACTTTACCGGGGCAACCGAATGAATTATAGGTAGGAAAAAAACAGCGCGCTCCTACTAGAAGCCTTGTTACTTTTTCTTGCTTTTACTGCGCCACTTCTTGCTTAATTGCTATCTATAGCTAATGGAGGTTAGATATGTAGTCCGCTCAGCAGACCGTGAAACTGTGCGGTTGTGCAGAGCAGTGCGGGGGCTGCGCTGCAAACTATCGAATGCACTACGCATGTGAACGAATAAAGAATGGCACAGTTTGATTTCTGTTCATGTTGGCTCGTAGTATTAGCGCTTGCATTGCTCTGAAATGCCCTGGAATCTTTTCTTATAATATTAAATAAAAAGTCTGCCACCATGACTAAGTGCCAAAATGCACGCTATAAAACAGAGAAGAACGGAACATTAGCGACGGGTCATTGGCCCTCACTGAATCATCAGAGTGTACGCACACTGAAATGCAAATGAACTTTTCAATCAAAAGGGGTGCTCATCCCACTCAGCCTTCCTTGCTCATATTTTTATATGCAGATTTTTTCATGCACATGTTAAAGTCTCCACAGCAGGACTGCATTTTTGCTTTTGGTTTTTACCTGCTCTTTGTTCGTAAAAAAATATGCGGTGTATTTGGTGATACGCATGAGGTACCCAACTGTAGAGCTGTGTGCAGGATGTGCCGTGTTTTGTCGCCGAGTTTCTACGCATACACACCCTGCGTAATCAATGAACAAGCTTGCATTCACTCCTTTTGTTCGCTTGTGTTACATGCCGGTGGTCTAAACGGTACTAAATGGTAAATGTCCCTATGAAGGGCAACGTTATGAACCAATCAAGGTTTATCAGTGGCCCAGTGGCAAGGGCACCTTGAAGGTTTTCCCGGATTGTATGCTCGAGACGCTACTTAATGAGGTGTAGATCGCTTCTCGGCCCCCGCCGGCTACTTGCGAAGACAATCGTGCTGTCACTTCGCCACTTCAGGGCCTTTGGATCACTGCTGCTTCGTAGTGACTTTTGTCATAGAAGACAAACCGCCCCACGAACCGCTTTCCACCTGTTCCCGCTCCTAGTTGTAGGATCAAGGCGGCCAACTTCTTTTTATTGCGGTTTTATAGCACCCATCCGCATTTTGTGTATGTCGGCTGCGTTTATCGTGCTCTGTGCGCTGGATTTTTTTTTTTTTGCTATGAAGCCGCAGCCCGTAAGCGCTCCATGTTAAGAACTAATACTCTCGCTTTGAAGTGCCGTTTAGAAGCATGCACAAGCGTATTGCTACCAAATCCCAACCGTTGAAAGCGCCCGACATGCTTCTGGTTGCACTTTTCACTTGGCAAGAGCCTGAAGTTCAAATACCAGTAAGACGCAAATTTGTTTCAGTGGATTTTGAAGTCGTGCAGAGGGATGGACGTAAGCAAAAACCGTTTCGCTGTGCGGTGGAGATATCGGTGGTATATGTCCTCCTGCGTTGAATTATGTTCACCGCATAATCACGCCTTTAGGCAGCGCAGATGTTGCGACACCCGAGTATCTGCCACACTGCAGAACTGCAATTTCTGTTGTAAAATTGTTGACAGAGCTTTGGCCAAACTTGAATTATGGTAAACCGGGATGTATTCCGCCCGAACCCGCGGGTTTAAAGACACATAAAAAGAATTGAATTCATCTGCGTAAGATATTGTGCCGTGCTGATCTATCGTGGTTGCGTAAATTCTTGCATTCAAAGGATCGGGTGGTTTCAGCTAATAACGTTAAAAAATATATAAACAACTAAACTAAAACCCTAATGAGGTGCGTTGTTAGATAAAAACTACAAATTGCAGATTAGAAGCGCCCTCATCTTCTTTTCCGTGCATGCAGACAGGTTTCGGTAGAGGCGCAAAGCACTGTATTCCGAACGGTTCGAAACATTTAGGAAGTGTCGCATTTCTCGCTATGCCAGGCTATCACCGCGGACCATGAAAGACAACTCCGAGGAAAAGTGTTTCCGCCAAACAAAGAAGGCTCAAACGTAACAACTAAATGCACGCCGCAGCAAGGTGCACGAACAAATTAGCATTCCTTTCGTGTGAAATTACCAAATACATTACTGGTGGTTAAGAGATGCTTAGTTTATGAGCGCTCAACTGCCTTTTGCCTGCAACGGCAGTGGTTTAATTTACTCTGCACCCGAAAATAGGGCACTCTTGCGCATATACTAATGTTTATTGTTTTTTTACTTATCTACTCAAGAAAAAAAAAAACTGTTGGTTCCTTCAAAATGATCATTTGCTTTAAGAAGAACGTGAGGATTTGCAGCCGCATGTTGCAGAAATGAAAGTCTTCAAGGCAGAAGAACATCGACAGCGAAACAATATATTTTACTGCGCAGGCTACACAGATAAACATGCGTCAAAAAAATGTGAAGAGTACATCCAGAATTCTAGGTTGAGAAAAATTACGGCAAGAAATGAACGAAACGAAACCATGTTATAAATTAGAGAGTTGTCGGCGAAAATGTTTTCATTGCCTTTGTTTAGTTTTTACTGCTTCTAGAGTGCTCGGAAGTGGGGGGTCAGTATATACACTGCTCGAATGCTGAGCCCTAAGGGACGGGTTCAATTCCGGCCGAGTGAACCACGTTTCCAGAAAGGCGAAGTGAAAGGTGCACATATTCTCTGATATACAAGTCTACTTTAAAGAATACCAGGTGGCCGGTGAAAATCTGTAGGCTTCAACAACGGCGCACTTCATAGCCTATGCCGCATTAGGACACAAACTATTTATAAAGCGCAAAGACGCACAAAGGCTGGACAGCCCAGGAAGAAATATGTTCCAGGAGTATGATTTAATTGCAATTACATAAAGCTTCAGATTGCGGTATGTATATAAAATTAAAATAATATTTGCAGGAGTAATCACTTAAACGTAAATGAAAAGGCCCTCTGATTTGTAAAATCTTGTGGGTGCAAAAATTTCATTTCTGGCCCGTTCCGAAGGCACAAAATTTTATCATCGTCATCAGCATCATCATCATCATCAGCCTGACTTCGCCCTCTGCAGTGCAATTACCTCTCCCATGTCTCTCTAAATAACCCTCTCTCTTTGCCAACTGCGGCCACCGTATCCCCGCAAACTTCTTAATCTCATCCGCCCACCCAACTTTCTGGCACCCCTGCCACACTTGCCTTCACTTGGAATCCACTCCGTTACCCTTAGGTAATAGCGGTTATCTTGCCTTCGCATTACATGCCCTGCCCATGCCCATTTCTTCCTCTTGATTTCGACTAAGATGTCGTTAACTCCCGTTTCTTCCCTCACTCATTCTGCCCGCTTCCGATCTCTTAACGTTACACCTATCATTTTCCTTTCCGTGGCTCGCTGCGTTGTCCTCAACTTAAACTGAACCCTTTCCGTTAGCATCCACAAGGTTTATGGAAGATAAATTAGTCAAGCAGTGGCGAACGGAATGATTCTGGCGTCGCATATTTTGGCATTTCACCAAGACGTTTTGAGACAGCGATGCCCACACTGGATAATTAATGTTTAGTAAGTAAAATGCACCGATATTTTCACGTTAATTCCGCAATAACTTCAAAAAAGGTTCGGGTGTTGTCTCCGATTGCAAGAACAAGCCCGAGGGCTCCAGCTCTTAAATCATCTCAAGACCAACTTAACCAATATTTTAAGCAGCAGAAAAGCCTCGCCAAATCTATTCAATTAACAGTGTCCTGTGTCAACTATAGCCACCTTATGCCCGAAATCTTCTCCTTGAAATCAGCCCACCCAACTTTCTGCCGCCTCCTGCCACGCTTGCCTTCTCTTGAAATCCTGTCCGTTGTCCTTAAGGACATGAGGTTATCTTCCCTTCACGTTACATACCCTGGCCAAGCCCATTTCTTCCTCTCGATTTCGACTAGGATGTCATTAACCTGCGTTTATTCCCTCACCCACTCTGCTCTCCTTGTGTCTGTTAACGTTACACTTGTCATTTTCTTTTCAATAGAATGCTACGTTGTCCTCACTATAATTTCAACCTTATCTCTTGTCATCCACGTTTCTGCCCCAGAGGTGAATATCAGCAACAGGTAATAAAAAATTACTTTCCGGGAAAGACGTTTACTCTCATTATATTTGCTTATTAAATAAGCACAGCTTATACAAGAGTAGAAAATTATTACCGTTCGCTGTGCCCGTACAACAGTTGCGACTACTCATAGTGGTCAAAATACAGGCTCTTCCCATCCAAAATTATGGTTTCGCAGGCTTCTTCGGTTTAGAAGTGAAAGCTTTTTACAGCAATGGTAGCACTACGAAGAGAACGATTGCAGGGCTCCGTTTTGTACCTTAGCACAAGCTTCAATCCTTGCTTATTCCTCGGGAGAATTTGCGTTCTAGTCTTCCTCTTTCCTCCTATGAAGACTCACCAGAGCGTACCTTCAATCAATTCACACCTAGTTCCCCAATATATAACGCAGGTGGAAACGGCCACCAATATCGCATGACGATGCATTGTCACGGCCAGCTTCTGCCGGTCTTGAATATCATTGTGATAGGCAAACAAATTCAGGAGATGGGATATGAAGATGCACATGAAGCTACGCTGTAAAAGTTTAGTTCTCAATATTCTGTCTTATACAGAGTTGCACGCGTCTCTTCCCACGTCACTGGTGCGCTTGTGAAAGAAAACAATACTTTACTTGCCATACCTCGGATGATTTCAAGCGACAGTATCGAACGGGGAAGAAAAGCGTCGTAGCGAGCAGCATGTGGAGATAAAGCTTACAGAACACTGGACAACTTACATCATCAAATATTTGAAATTCGATGAAATGGCAAGTTTAAACATGTGGGCCTCAGAAAGACGGGTTTTGTATAATAACGCTTATTGTAACTTTCGAGCAATAAGGACGCGGGTGTTGCCTTCATAACACCTTTCTGTGAAGACCAAAATGGAACGTTCTGTGTCTGCGCGTCGATGATGCTGTGGCAAATATTACGTTTTTACATTAAGCAGAAAGCGCCCTCTTTTGAAGCAACTTTGCTTTTTTTTCGGCAGGGCGGAATCCTGATGCTAATGCTTCCATATCCTGCGTCATACATATTGCGCTGTGTATTTGAAAAGGGACAGCCGATACGATAAGCTGTCAAGAACTGAACAGCGCTTTCACAGCGAGCCTCCAACTCCTAGAATGGCAGCTAAATCTGGAGCGGGCACGGGCGGCTTTGTGTTAAAAAAAAAGTGTTAGCTAAATCGCTGACACCTCTATTGTCGGTTGGCGACACGGCCTCAGTAGGATAACGGGCTTAGGCACAATGCCCTAGAGGGACGAACAACAGGTTTTCGCACTAAAACAAGTTTTCTGAAACAAACGTGGTGTCTCGCGGGTTTTTTTTTAAACACATTTTCTTTGTTTGTTCACGACGTAATTTTGTCGGAGTATTAGCATGAAATCTCGTGAGAATGTGAACAAATCGGAGCAGCCCGAAGTAAACGAGGATTTATGTCCCCTGGGCCAGACATGAATTGTTTTTCTCGATCCAGGCCGCTATGTTTATTTCCGGGAATTTCCCAAGCGTCGAAATTTTACGCGTGCACAAAAACACTTTCTGCTGTGTGGGAGTTCAGTAGACGGTTAGAGAAAGACACACGAACTAAAGAACGAAAGGAAAGGCATTCAAGTTATCAGGCAGTCTGGCTCAGTGGGCGTATTCCCATGAAAGCTTATACAGAAGCGACGAGTTCATTACTTAAGATAGTACCGGCCCGTCTGCAAGAACATCACGCAAGAATGCAGAAGCTAGACACTAATACGTTATGGAGAGCTCAGTTCAAAGCGTAAGTGCGTGTTCTGAAGTGTGAGTGCAGAGCACATGGCTCATGACGTCGGCTAAATGCATAATGAAAATGAACCGCTACAGAGGTTGAAGGAGGAGGGCAACTTTATTTTGCCCCAAGCTGGGGCCAGGGCTTGCTGTGTTTGCTGTGCCACATTAGTGTAAACTAATGTGGCAATGCCGTTTATTGTGTCTTTGTTCCCTGTGCCTTTTGTGCGTTGCCTTCAGAGTCGTTTGTGAATATTTACCTACTAGCCAAAAGAAAACTGTTACCTCGGCATATTGTTTTCGTTTCACGGAATTATTTCTTACCACTGTACCGAAAGGAATGCCAGTGATGGCATGGTCTTGCTTAACTCTCCAATATCCTGTATAAATTAAAATTTTGAATAAGCCTGAGAAATTTGCACGCCGAGTTATACAGTGCGCAAAATAAGAAGCTTTTAGTGGTACAGGCGCTGTGACCTTCTGCCTCTGAGCATAAGGCCATGGGGTCAACAGTTGATGCAGCTCTTCATAGGAACTTAGATGTGAGCACTCCAGGCTGCACAGATATTGACGCACGCGAAGAAATAATTGCGGTCGATGCTGTTCATATCCCGTCTTGAGGTGGGCCTCCCAGTGATAGGCTCCTTTGTGATGCTCACGAAGAGAGAAAAAATAGACATACATTTTTCTTCAGCTTTCTTGCCTGCTTTAACTATTCACCTTTATTGTTACTTTGGTGATACTTAAAGCCACCATCTAGTGGGCCGTTAATGCATTCTCGCCCATAAAGTAGTATCTAAACACAAACTCGCCTTTACCGCGGCATTCGTGCAATCGTGCTGTACGCAAAGTTGCTCAAAGGACAGGTAACGTTCTGGATAGCAGACGTTGAAAATATAACAACTACGGTTTTTAGTGCACTCAAGAAAAAAGGATATAGCAGAAAATAAGGGGCACTGCACATCCAGGAAGTCTGAAATTGTTTGTTTCACGTATTAGCGTGTTTCGCTAGCCGTGTTTGTGCCTCGCCGGGAGGTAATTGCCGAACGTCCATAAAATAAAAACCAAAATAGGAAGCCCAATGTCTTTTTTCCCAACTAACGGTGCTGTTGTGTGCGTATGGAAACGCATCATTTCTCCGCGCTGGAGTGTACGTAGTAATTTTGCCAGCGATCACACGTCGCAGCTCGTGAGCGGTATTTTTCCGCTTTTCCCGGGAAACTGATTACAATCGGGGTGAAAAAGAAGTTGCAACAACAAAGAATAAAAAAACAAAACAAACGGGAGAAGCACTACTTGGAAAAGACTTGGAGGCAGAGAAGGCAGCACGCAGTGCCAGCAGCAGAAATTAAAACAGCAGACCAGAGACACAAGCATGGAGACCGAGACAAGAAAAGCAACAGACCGAACCGTCTTTTTTGTGCTGACTCGCTTTAAAGCGGGAACGCCACGCAGTACAACAACATTAGATGAAGGTGCTTTGTTTGGACTCTGGATGAAAGGCACCGCCATATGGCCCGGACAGCGAACAAGGCAGGTCCGCTGTTTGCCGACCGAACGGCTGGGCACTGCCGCTGCCCTTTCTGCACGTTTTCATTTTGCGTTTCCTGTTCCACAGCTCTCAGCTGTGCGCTTTGCTGGTACAGACAAGAAAATTGTGCCGAACACTGCAGTGGCCGCAGAGCTATGGACATAAATTTTGAAAGGACTCTGTGGAAGTCATCATAACGACCTTGCAGGATTTAACTCATCATTGTGAGCATGCCTCCGGGGCAAGTATTCATCTCTGCTTAAAACCACATTATGCTGCTTAAATATATTATAGGTGTTGCGTTAACGTTCAGAGATTTCTTTCTTGTGTTTGAAACATTCAGAAATCATCATCGTGCAGTTTCTGCCCTCGCAGTTTACTTTGATTTGTATGTGTTTGCCATAATCTTTTTGCTCAATTCCTTCACATCACAAGGTTGTTATTTTAGGTGTACTAAAATTTGTAATTCTTGAAATGCTCATATAATGAATATATGTGAGTGGGTCATTTTTAATGTACTTTTTGTTGCAGTTCAGTGAGCCCTGTCGCATTCTGGCGGCCTTAGATCCGGTTGGCTATCATAATGTCCTGGCCCTTCAGGATATAGAGGATAGCTGATACATTTCGCAATGTTGAGGGTACTCTCACGGAAACACTGAGGGTCCTATAGGTTATGCATTTTACATATCTACCACTTAATTATACGGGCCACTTTGGACTATAGATGCATTGTGTATCGATCTTAAAGTCCGTCACACCTCAAAAACTGGACTCTGTACAAATCCTGTGTCTCCGTCTGTCACGTGGTGCCTACAGAACATCCCCCATAAATAGTCTATTGCACAAACAAATGAACCATCTCTTGCAAGCAGAAGAGCAATGCTTACCTGCGCATATGTACTGAAAATAAGATCCTTACCAAAACACCTTTGTTACCCCATAGTTACCAAGTGCACATCTAGAAGACTGTTCAATAATAAACCACAATTGATCAAATCTCTCTTATTACGCTTTGAAGATGCATGTTATGAACTGGGAATACTAGATGCTGCTCATAATGCCCCGAGACACGGTCCATTGCCGCCATGGTACTGACTTCCTGCAGCGTGTGACTTTACGCTAACACAGTTTAGTAAAAAACAAACTCCACATGAAAACCTACTGCAAGAATACTTGACTTTGAAAGAGCAATATTCAAGCTACATGGAGCTTTACACAGATGGCTCAAAAACAGTGAAGTATGCTGGAAGTGCCGTAGTGCAGGGGAAATGGGAAAAAAATACTAAGATTGCCCAGTTATGTATGAGTTTCTATTGCCGCATGTTAAGCAGTGTGTATGGCTATAGACAAAACAGTACATGAGAACATCGAAAAGAGTTAACGCACACAAATTCCCTCGACCTACTCACAGCTCTGCAGTCAAGATATGCAGTTGAACGCTTAGTAGGGCAACATCATGCACAACACAGCAAAAGTTACAACACAAGGACATATAATAAGGTTCAGTTGGATCCCGAGCCACGTTGCATTGAGGTTAACTGGACAGCAGACTCAGCAGCAGTACGAGCTCAAAATGGTGAAACCAAAACTGTAAACATACCTTTTAAAGACTGCATGAACTTTATACTTAACAAATTAAAGAACGAATGCACAAAGAGTGAGATAATGAACTAAACAAGAAACTACACTTCATAAAGCCAACTTTGGGGAAATGAAAGTCATGCAGACCCTAGGAACATTTCAGTGAAGTAATCTTATGTTGATTTCGCGTAGGACACACACACCTGACACACAATTACTTACTGACAAATGAAGACAAACCTGTTTGTGAAAGGTGTGCAGTAGAGTTCAGACTAAACCATATCTTATTTGCATGTTCAAACCTAGCAAATGTAAGAAAGAAGCATTTTATTCAATATTATAATCAATGCATTCCATTTTACCCAGCGCTACTCATGAATGATAATTTAATTGCTGACATTTGTTATGTTTCTAACTTTTTACGAGAGGCTGGCTGTCGTAACTACTGTGAATGCGTCACTTTTTTTATACACCTAAGCCACTTTCTCAATCTTGACAAGAAGGCTGAGGTATCCATTTCCTGCTCGCGGTCCTGGACATCCTTACCTTGCCAAGGATGGCAGCTGAGGTTAGATGACCTTCTTTAATGCGTTTACCACTAGCCATTTCAAAACTTTTTCTTCTCATTACCTTGACAAGGTGGTATGAAATAACATATTCGCTCATTTACACCACCGCTTTAATTTTTTAAAATAAAATCCTGCAGAAAACAATTTTTTATACATGCGTTTGGCGCATGATGTCCTAGCCGCCTATGGGCCATAAAAGCCTACACAACACAAACAGTTCGCAATGTTTGCATTATCTACGAAGTGCGTCAACATGTCCTATGAACTAACCACCAGGAAAAAAATTATAATTCAAGATTTATCTAGCGGTCATTACAAACAACACATTATTGGCATTATTATGTGCCCTTTCTTTTGACGCCCATGAAGGGCCCGAGCACCTGACTTTTTTTGGCAATATTCATTGCCAAACTGTACACTAGACATTCGCAACAGCTGTGCACTAGTTTGCCGCATGGTTGCTGACATCATCCTGAACAAATTCAGTAAAATGATTCTTGAATTCTCAGTAGTTGTGAGTATTGTTGTCTCTCTCGTAATGCGGCACATTCCGCATATAGCCTACTTCTCTAAGATATATGTGCAGAGGTAGAACTAGGCCAAGTAAACGGGTCCACTGATATCGCTGAATATTTCTGAAACATCTCTCGTGCACTGCTGCACGTTACGTGTGGAAAAGAGATTCAACCCTTTCGGTGTTTAACAACGGCGTTTCAGCGTTAGAGAAACCATATAAATAAGCACACAGCTGAGAAGATCAGTAGAAACGAGACCTGAAAAATAACACATGGTTCAGCTCAAAACTGGTCATTGAGAGCCTGGACGCGCTAACATCGTCAGCGACGCAGTGCAGAACAATTATCGTCCGTTCCATGGCATTCTCTGCCTTACTTGTATAACAAGTCGGTGAGGCGGAAGCACATTCATTATCGGCTGTCGCCTAAGGCGCCGACTCATTACATGAGAGTCATGTTGTAGGAAACGACTGGAGAAGCAGGCTGTTTGAAGAGAGGTTTCTAAAGCAATGGGCTGTAGAGCAAAGAGGAAGAGACAAGAAGAAATGCTTCAATGCCAGCTGGAAGTCGTGGCTGGATGAAAAGAAATGATGAGTTATCAGACAAGGCAGGCGTGCTGACGAGGAAAACACTGCAGAAAGGACAAGCATATTTTACAGTGCACATAGCTAGCTGTGTAGCCAAGAACGCATAAGAGCGCATGTTTTTGCCAGGTTATGATATGACATGATGATACAGCTGAGAATTGTTCCAAAAGTTTCACTATGTATCCAATTCAAACAAGTAAATCATGCGAAACAAGGTGGATACATCATCACCATCATCATCATCATCATCAAAATCACTCTGACTACACCCACTCCAGGGCAAAGGCCTTCCCACGTCTCTCCAATTAACCCTCCCTTTGACTGCGTCATCCACTCTTTGCCTGCAAACTGCTTAATCTCATCCGCCCACCTAACCTTCTGCCGCCCCCTGCTACGCTTACTTGCTCTTGGAATCCACTCCATTACCCTTAAGGACCTGTAGTTATCTAGCATTCGCATTACATGCCCTGCCCAAGCCCATTTCTTCCTCTTGATTTCGGCTAGGATGTCCTTAACCCGCGTTTGTTTCCTCACCCACTCTGCCCGCTTCCGGTATCTTAACGTTACACCTATCATTTTTCTTTCCATGGCTCGCTGCGTTGTCCTTAACTTAAGCTGAACTGTTTTCGTTAGCCTCTACGTTTCTTCCCCGTAGGTGAGTACCTGTAAGATACAGCTGTTGTACACTTTTCTCTTCAGAAAAATTTGTAAACTGCCATTCATGATCTGAGAGAACCGGCCATATGTGCTCCACCCCATTCTTATCCTTCTAGATATTTCCCTCTGTTGATTCGGATCAGATGTCACTACCTGCCCTAAGCAGACGTATTCCTTTACTAATTCCTGGCGCTCACTTCTGACTATGAACAGCTGTTCGCTTGCTAGACTGTTGAACATTACTTTGGTTTTCTGCTTGTTAATTTTTAGACGAACCAATTAAACCTTCGCCCTCAGTTCCCAGTGGCTGCGGAGCAACTGACCCCGGCCGCTGTCAGACCTTTGACGCAGCGGAGGGTGCTAAGAATTTCTGGCTCCGGACAGGCAGCCATTTCAAGCTGAACCTGGCAACGCTTAACGCTAGAACTTTATCCAGTGAGGCTAGTCTAGCAGCGCTGTTTGAGGAACTAGCGGGAATTAAATGGGATGTCATAGGGCTTAGTGAAGTCAGGAGGGCCGGTGACGTATACAGTACTAAAGGACGGACACATAATGTGCTATCGCGGATTAGCGGATAGAAGAGAACTAGGTGTAGGATACCTCATCAATCAGGATATAGCTGGAAACCTAGAGCAGTTATATAATATTAACGAGAGGGTAGCAGCTATTATGATTAGGCTCATTAGTAGGTACAAGCTGAAAGTGGTGCAGGCCTACGCGCCTACATCCGGCCATGATGACCACACCGTTGAAAGTTTCTATGAAGACGTGGAATCGGCAAAGAATAATGTAAAATCACACTACTCTGTACTGATGGGCGAATTCATGCGAAGGTGGGCAAGAGCGAGGCTGGCGACCACGCGGCAGGCGACTATGGGATAGGTTCTAGAAATTGCAGGGGAGAGTTATTAGTCGAATTCCCAGATAGAAATAATTTACGGATCATGAATGCCTCCTTCCACAAACGAGAGAACAGAAGTGGACCTGGAAGAGCCCCAATGGTGAGACTAAAAATGAAATCGACTTCATTCTATGCGCTCAACCTGGCATCGTTCAGGATGTGGCCGTACTCGGAAAGGTGCGGTGTAGCGACCACAGAATGATAAGGTGGATACAGAAAATGATTAACGGCTAGCTTTCTTCGAGGCTTCAGATAGACGTATTATTTTTGCTTCACTGCTTCTAATCATCAACGGACACTGTTTTGGCTTGGAAGCAAGGAGACAAAATTGTGGCTTGAGTTCTGTAGTGTCAATTATTTTGCAATGCTTTGAAAAATCAGCTGTGAAATTTCATCTTCATCGCCAGCCTACCTACGCCTGCTACAACACCGTCGAACTCCAAATTGTCCTTCCTTGAGAAACGTGCGCGCAGCTGTTAAACATGAAGTTCACCAGAGAAGCTTGCGAGGTCCTCTGCTATTCGGTATATATAGTTATGATCTGATACATATTGAAAATGACTCAGAGTACGTAATATATCGAGATGACACAAGCCTATTTCTGCCTGGCCTGGACAAAAATTACTTTGTAGCAAGACGAAATGAATAGCTAAACTACATCTATGGTCTCTCAAATTTCTAGAAAAATAGCGCAAAAGATGAGGACAGCAAAGAAAGGTAACAACAGGACCAGCGCTATAATGTTGTTTCCTTTTCTTGCTGTCCTTGTATTCTGCGCTATTTTTCTAAAAGAAATGTACCACCAGCTCTCGCTTCTTGCCATCGTGTTGATCTATGGAATTTGCTGTTTTAGCTAACTCAATAAACAAATGCTAGATTTTTAGAGCCAGAAACATGACTTATAATCTTAATTATCCTCTCAGATGGATGCTAATGAATTGAAATTATCAAAGCAGTCAAATTTTTTGGTATTTAGTTTAATGAATTCAAGTTGTGGTATGCTCATATTGAGTATCTACAGAATAAATTTTCTCGTACAGTCGGAATGCTTAGAAAGCCACAATATATTTTACCGAGTAAACCAAGATTCTTTTGTATTTCGTATTTTTTAATCAAATATAAGATATTTTAACTTAAACTCGGGTAGTACTACAGCTAACTATAGTAGCAAATTCTAAGTGCCAGCAAAAAGTTCTTTGAAAGCAATAGCAAACGCGCCCTATTTTTCGTGTTTCGGTCCTTTCTAGTAAAAATTCTAATAATGAAACTTACGTCATTTTTTTTCATTTCCGCCTTCTGAAAGAGTACAAATCATTCTCCGAACGCCGATTGCTTTTCTTAGACGAAACCATTCAATTGCGCAGAAACACGCACGGTCATAAAAGTCGTCATCATGAACTCTGGTATGTTCCGCGTTTTTGAACTAGTAAAGCATTTAAATATCTAAATAATGCTTCGGCTACATTGTTGAACCAATATCGCCTGTCCAATTTTTCCTATCGTTCGCCTTAGTACCAACAGGACAGCGTTCGTGCGCTGTATGTATCCAAGTTCATTGTACTTGCTAGCCTTGTCCCTGAAAAGTTGCGAGGGCTTTTTTTTTTTGTAAGTCTGTATTTTTGCGACGTAAAATATATTGTACTTATGCTTGTTTGAATTACAGACAAGCTGTGCATTAATATTATCGAATGTTTAGTCCAAATCGTGATTTCACAAGTTAATTTTTATGAAGCTTAAAAGCTCCTTGTTATGCCTGCCGCCGATGTAGTTGAGGTGAAGGGAACGGCATCAAGTCACTATATTGCAGCTTTTTTCCCCATTTCCTCAGCCAGGTGATTCGTATGGCTGAAATAGACGTGGCACGGCTGCACTTCACCTTATTGACCAAACTTCTTTATATTATCCGCCCAACTGACTGGCTGACACTCGTACTACATTTCTGTAGAAATTCCATGGAATTCACTCCGTTAAACAAAGAGCCTATTGGTTGCCTCCTTCTTTCATTACCTGGTCATATGTTCATATATCTATATGCCTTCCTTCCATGTCCATATCGTCTTCTCGATCTAAGCTAGTGTATCATTTGCTCTCATTTGTTCCCTTACCTAGTCTGCTATCTTCGCGCGTCCTAATTTTAAGGCTACTATTTCCCCCTCCGTGGCTCGCTCTGGTGTACCCCGTTTATTTTCAAGCGATTTAGTTGGTGGTGGAGTTTCTGCCTTTATTCCACCACTGGTGGGGTACAACTATCAGATAATTTCGGTAGAAGAGATAAGCGTTGATAAGCATTGATAAGGGCTCATTGGCTTCCATCACTTCATATGCAAATTTGAGGGTATTAGTATAAGGTGTTACTGACTACCTAACAGTACTTGACAAATGCACTCTAACATAATATAAATGTCCCTGATAATTTCATCTCCTACTCCTGATGCGAGGTCCTTACTTACCCTACATGGATGCATTCCATAACCACTCGCAATATTTCTCTGCTTATCGTGAATATTTTCTTCCTTCCAAATCTGCTAATATTAATTTAGCTTTTTTCACAACAGTTCCTCCTCCGTTCGTTCTCATTTCATTCCTTAGGTACTCAATCAACCACTTTAAAGACTTCTCCAACCAACTTTGCTGTAAAAAGTTTTAAGTAAATGATTGAGTAACACCGTGGTCTTCTTTCTTTTCTTCCGGAGTTGTTTTACTCCAAACCGTTAAATACGCGTACTTGAAACCGTAGCAAAGCTTCTTTAAGCAGGAAACAAACAAAATTTCAGAGGGGAAGAGTTTACTTTAGTATGGCTGTAGAGGAAAAACCAACTCTTGCGTACTCGCGCTGAGCAAAACCAGAAAGAACGTGTATTCAAGCGTGATAACATTCCTTTAATGGCATTTCATTGTTCCTGTTTCGACGGAGATTCGTCGCGGTGCAATGACAACTGAACTTTTCTAGGAGTGTTGGCATGCTTATATGCCACTTCAAAGCTGTGGATACGCAATGCCTCTGTAGGGACTCATTTCCGCGGCATTGCGCTCTTTCCGGAGACACAAGCAATCTCAGCAACAGTGGCTAAGCGAAACACAAATGCCATATTTCAATTCACTGTGGGCGCTGTCAGCTCTGTACAGCGTACGCTGGCATACGACCGAAACAGCTTAGCACACAAGTGGGAAGTTATTAGGGGAAACGGTGAGCTTCCATGGTGTGTCATGTGCACCTGTTAGTTGTTAAACCTTCTGCCTCTCACGATGGCCTGGTGCGCGCAACGTCCTGCAAGCCAGCACGCCGATTCACTCTTGTATGTATATTTACAGCGGCTCATATGCTTGCTGCTTCATGTCGACTTTTGTAGGTGGAGTTCCGTGCAGTGCATCCAAGGCTCTGCTAAATTATTTGCCGCCAATTGAAAATACTAGCCCCGTACTGCAGCACCCGTTTTAATACTTCACAAAAATAACGTTTATTTAACACGTTCACGTGTCAATGAAGAAAAGCTTGTCACAGTCGTAGATAGAAGGTCTGTTAGTAGTATTTACCTTCAGTACTGAACCGCTTTTTATATGAAGTTCTGGAGCTGAAAGACGACCTTTTTTAATTTGGAACCCAGTATTTACAACCTGCTTCTAAGTTTATATAATGATCTCCACGAGTAGCATCGAAATGCGGCAAACTGCGGGCTAATCTTTGGATACTCTCGTAGAAAAAAAAATTCGGCTCCTGCTGACGAAGGAAACAGCGCCGTGCATGAGTGGGACTTCTTTTTTTCTGCCGTAAACAGGTGCCATTCAGATCTTTGTCCTTCGCCGCAGAAAGAATCTTATATGCTAGATGTCTTTGCTATAAGTTGGGTAGAAGACAATAGCGGCATTAGTTCTGCTGATACTGCTTGTAAAGACAAAAGAACCAACCGAAGCCATGCATCACTCCAAGTGCAGCGGGCTGGGAGGTATGGGCAGGGTGAATTGAAAGGTGGTAAGATTATGGAATATTTAACGCAATTTACGTTCATTAGGTTCATTCACTTAACGAAGCAGTTGCAATGATGTATGCAATACCGCTTAGAGAAAATCTAACGGCAACTCCATCCACCGTTTCTTATCACTAAAAATCGATTCTTTTGCATTTGGTGGTTAGTCGGCATTTTTTCAACAGCAAAAAATGTATATGGGGCTTAGAATGTGTGTGTTGAAACGTTTCCTGCGGTGCAGCTAAACAAGTGATGAGCTTACCGACAAAAGTACGCGAATATCATTTCTGAAAGTATCGTGGTGCTCTCTAGACTACCCGGTCTGCAACAAACATTTTTATGAACTCATCGCAGCTTGCGAAGTTTGCCGGGTGTGGCATTGCATGCATTTTTATTTTAGAGACTTTAGAGCCTAAGGAAGGATCCCTTCTAGGTTTAAAGTAGCATGCAGAAATGTAGCGCTAAAGCCAAACTACAATTTGCACTCAAAGTTTCATTCTAGATGATTTCCATACTGCAAGATAGACTTTTAATAATATTATTAATAATAATTGGTTTTGGGGGAAAGGAAATGGAGCAGTATCTGTCTCATATATCGTTGGACACCAGAACCGCGCCGTAAGGGAAGGAATAGAGGAAGTGAAAGCAGAAAGGATAGAAGAGGTGCCGTAGTGGAGGGCTGCAGAATAATTTCGACCACCTGGGGATCTTTAACGTGCACTGACATCGCACAGCACACGGGCGCCTTAGCGTTTTTCCTCCATAAAAACGCAGCCGCCGCGGTCGGGTTCGAACCAGGGAACTCCGGATCAGTAGTCGAGCGCCCTAACCACTGAGCCACCGCGGCGGGGCCAAGATAGACTTTTAAACTCCAATATTATTGCTTACAAAATGAGATGTAAACAAGAATAATATGGGTTGAAAAAGACTTGAGTGATGTCTCAAGTATATCTGTTGAATTTACTGTTTTTAAAACCTTCATGAATGTTATAGACATGATCTGTGCTAGTGCAACAGTAAAAATCCTATTAGACAGTTTAATAGAAATGGACCCTTACATCACTGCGTTCTGAGAACATTCGGTAACGTTTAGGATTGTGTTTTTGTTTCCCGGTACTCACCGATGCTATTGAAATATCGGCGCATCCTGGTAACATCTCCAACACGGAAAACAACGCGATAAATTTTGAAGTGAGCTTGAATATCAAATTTGCCCAAAGTATTTGCACGCTAAATATGTACTGCTTTCTTACTGCGGTTTGATACGTACTTAAGGAATTCTTTAATTTGTTGGAAGTACGGAGTTTTTGAAAGTCTGAACAGCGGCTGGAGCACATATAAGCAGCAAAATTTCCTGGGATTTGTGTGATTAGAATGAAACAGTATAATTTAAAGATTGTGAAATACCAGTGACGAATATATTGTGTAGAATTCGTTACTAAATAAACTTGTGGCATTTAACGCCTCCAAGCGACATGAGGGTTTTGAGGTACATCATTATTACAGGGTTGCTGGGACACAAAAACTACATAGGATTCTTAATTTGTGCTGGAATCGCGCAGTACAAGGACATTTTTTTCCTTACGACTCCATATTGATTTCGTAATACGGACGCCGCGGCAGGAATGGAATCCACTACCTTGGTACGATACAGCCGAAAGCGAAAGCCGCAGAAGCACCAGGGTTGCTATAGAAAACCCATTAGGCCCACAGAAGCAGTCGTTTTCCACTTTTAAGTTCAGAAAAAGTGAAAAATATTTACTGTGTGAATCGTTTTCGCAACGAATATAGGCACTTCGGACTTCAGACGAGATTACAAGAAAAGCGATGACCTTAACAAGAAAGTCGCAGAAAAAGAGCACTTTTATGAATGTCGCGATGCAAATACAAGGGTTGAAGTGTATTGATCTTGCTCGAATAGGATGGTGATAAACATTTACCATAAAGCGAAACAGAAAAATAGATAGCCTAGTTTTCTTTACTTCAATTTTTTATTTCTAGATTTTTCGCAGCGGCCCCTGTTGACATAATTGCCTACAGCCGACAAGCATTCTATAGCCAGCTCTGTTGTGATAGTCGAGAGTCACCTGTACCAAATAGGGAAAAGGAACGAAAACGATATTTACCACTCTGGCAACACCTCGGCAACAGCCGGTGTGCTGCGAAATGCGGATGCCGGTCGGATGGTTTGTATCTCTCGGTGTGTGGTATTTCCGTTGTTCTTATGGCTCTACACTCACAACAGCTTGGTTGTTTTGGGAGCATGTTGGTAAAGAATGCTGAAAAGCTTAGAGAAAACCCGAAAATATGCGCTCTGGACATATTTATAGGGTTTAACGTATTTTCCATGGCCAATCTACGTCACAGAAAAAGACGTAAGGCACGCGAAATCTTTGCGTCCTTCGACATACCGAAGCATGGAAATTCTTGTGGAAGCTCAACATCTAGAGCGCTGATGTCGAAGGAAGTCGATTTTGATATTATACGTGGATTATCATTTCTGGCCCGGTGGATTTCACGTTTTTACTCCGCGCTCTTTCTTCTATAAAAAAATACAGTTCGTAGCATAGCACTTGTCCAGTGCTATTTTTTTCCATGAGTTTGTCTCCTTTCGGCAGTTTGTATTTTTTTCAATATGCACTTCATATGACAGTGTAGAAAGAAGGCAATGTGGAGGAATATGTGAGGTTGTGGAAGCTCAAGAGGAACGAATTCATATACGGTTAAATGAAGCGGACAGAAATTAAAAAGCAATCTTATTTGAAGAAAACCTCGTAACTATTAGGGGGAGGGTTTTGCCAAAGAAGGTTTTTACATTAATACATTACAAACCTCGAAAACAACTCTTTACGCGAAGGTTGTGTAAGAAGAGTCAATCTTGATGTATTAGGTCAAGTGATTGTTCTCGCTTCCTATTTGCTGTTCTCAAATGCATCGAGACGACTACCTTTGGACGTGATTTCTCACTCTATAGTTTCGTGTTGTCACCAATATAGGGAAACGGCTGCACAGGACAACCATGTCGCCGCAAGGCAACCGAAATCACACATGTCACAGAAGGTAGGCCTTAAAGAAGTCATCGCAGTGTAGGTTTTCAGGAAAATATGACATGGATTTAAAACACGTAGTTAGGCTTACAGCCTAAAATTGGTTGCAGTAATTCGCTCGAAAAATCAATCCTGAAAGCTGAAAATATCCTCGCTAATTAACGCGAGGGGAAATGCAGAACTGTCGCTTTGAGCGGTGTACATAGCCTTGAATGCTCCCGAGGGGCTGATTATACGGCGTTAACTTTGCTTAAGTTAAGGACAACGCAGCGAGCAGCGAGCCATGGAAATAAAAATGGCAGGTGTAACGGTAAGAGACCGGAAGCGGGCAGAATGGGTGAGGGAACAAACGTGGGTTAATGACATCCTCTTCGGAATGAAGAGGAAGAAATGGGCTTGGGCAGGGCATGCAATGCGAAGGCAAGATAATCACTGGTTCCTTGAGGATAACGGAGTGCATTCCAAGAGAAGCAAGCGTAGCAGGGGGTGGAAGGAGGTTAGGTGGGCGGATGAGATTAAGAGGTTTGCAGACATACGGTGGGCACAGGTGGCAAAGGACAGGGTTAATTGGAGGGACATGGCAGAGGCCTTTGTCCTGCAGTGGGTATAGTCAGGCTGCTGCTGCTGCTGCTGCTGCTGCTGCTGCTGCTGCTGCTGCTGCTGCTGCTGCTGATTATGACGATAAAGATGATGATGATGATGATGATGATGATGATGATGTTTAAGTCTGTTTAGAGATCCGGCATTTAGGAAAGTTTGAAACAGGCACATGTCTCCTGAACGGGAGTGGGCTCCAGTAATGAGAGCCCCCTGAGGGATCGCAGCTGGAGATTTGACTCTCCTTAATGAGGCCAGTCATCATTGGCTAGCAGCTGAGGTTTACGTGCTCCTGCGTTTTACTGCGGGCGAGTCCGGTCTGAAGCAGCTGGGCATCACCATCTTTCAAGCTCCAGTCGTCAGAGGTATAGCGCGTGATCCCAACGCGCGCTTTCACTGCAGTGGCGTCAAGCACAGCAAGAGGTAAACGCACCTTTGCTCTGCGCTTCTCTGTGTGTAATCACCGTTTTCTTCGCATCATGCTGGTTTAAGCACAACCTGATTGCTTTTAGTTCTGTTTGAAATAGAACGCAATGCTCCCTATGATGAGATGTGAAAGGTGTATTTCATTTACTGAATACTGCCATCAGTGGTAGTTGTACAGGAAGAAGAAAAATGACAGAGCTCAAACGTACAGAACCACGGAAGAAGTATGGAGCCCAACACGATGTGTGCTCATGAAAATATATTTTGTGTTCAAAAATGCAAGATATGCAAATTTAACCATAAAGAAAAGTCATTTTTCCAAGTCAATTTCGTCCCTACAGCAAAGGCGAGCAATCACTCAGAGGGCCCATTTACGCTTCGTGCGAGATTTGAGAGAAGAAAGCACACTGACAGCACACGGCAAATTTTCTCTCAGTAATTGTAGCAATGCATCCCCAAAGAACAAGATATCTATCTCTGAATGGTTTCAAATTGGAAGGAAATGTATGATGTCCATAAAAGCAGCGTCGCCACTTTTGTCGCAGCCACGTGCGCACAGACAATACATTGCTCAGAACATTTCCGCCTCGTTCCCATCTCCACGTGTTCGGCTCCTCCAGCAAAAAAGTAGAGGTTGGTATTTAGATATAAAAGCTTTACAATTAACGAAAAAACTTGCAGAGGTTTGCGGAGAACAAAGCCTCAAGTAAATCGGTTCGTTCTTATCTACTCCGGTTCTTTGTTAAGAATTTATCGGCAGAGAAGCTTCTCAGCAGATTGTTGAATGAAAGTGGGCGATGAATTTCATTGTAGCCGGTAGTTTTGGGAAAAAAAGGAGCACGAAATGCTTGCGCTGTCATTAATTTAAGAACATCAGCGGAAGTGAAATGCACAAGATAAAGTAAAACACCTTCTTCGCCTATTTTGAGTTTCCTCCTTTTTTCAAGATGAGGGCGCAAAGCTAATGATGTCCTGTTCTTCATGATTTGCTTCGCTCAGAAACCTCCCGGACAGACAGAAAAACTTTATTCAGCAAGTGAATTTTAGACCCAGCTGGGTCCCTGGGCCACTGCGCGGTCCCGCGCTGCATCAAGTAGGTCATGCCGGGACATGACGTCGGCAGCCCGAGTCACCGCAGCAAGCTGCGATGTCGGGTCTGCAGGCATAAGCAGGACCTCCCAGTCCTCCCAGCTCGAGATGGTGTGCTGTCCCCGCGGGGGAGGGTCAGCAGGGCAGCCGAAAAGGATATATGAGAGTGTGGCGTGGGGGTCACCACATAGGGAGCATTCAGGGGATGTGCCGCAATAGTGGGATAAAAGCTGAGGGGATGACAGCGAGCGGGTCTGGAGGCGTCTGAAGAGGATCTGTTGGGAGTGCGTAAGAGAGGGGTGGGGAGGAGGGTAAGTCCGACAGTCCAAACGGGGTATTTGCGTGAGCTCCGCAAAGGTGTGCGTCCGCTTCCTCGAGAATCCTGGATCGAGACTGTCCTGAGCCCGCAGTAAATCATCTGATAGCAACCGAAATGAAACAACGGAAATGAAAGATGAAGCAGCTTGAATTGGCGGATTTAAAATATTACTTGAAAGCTTGCCACATTGCATATTTGTGGTTCTTATAGAAAGAGTTTGAGAAAACAATAGTGTTCTGTTTTTCTAACCGTGTCCAGAAATATGCTCACTCATCTTTTGTCGCTTAAATGAAAGAAAAGCATTGCTTCTCAAGTTCACAATTTAAAAGTATGACAGGCTCTCTAAAAGTGTCAGTAATCTATATTGTTTATATCGTCCTGTTAACCCTTTTTAATTCGTTATTGCCTAAATTACGAGAGAATAAAAAATCAGTAATTAACCTGATATTAAGCATGGTGATTCACCTACAATCAAAGGAGCATGTCAAAAATTTTTTAGTGCCAAATATTGTAAGAAATGGTCTGGTCGGTAATTAGTAACATTAATGTTTCAGCTAAGTTTTGCAGCTGGACAGATACGTATGGAAGGTGAAATCGATAGCTTTAAAGGAACTCGGAAGCTCTGAGGCAGTAAAATTTTTTTTTCCCAACAAACACTTTCTTATTTCTCGCAGAAACGACCATTTGACGCTGGCTTGAAGTGGAAAATTCAGATTCCTTCTTTAATGAGATAGCTTCCTCACACTCACGCCAAATCTATGTCTCTAATGTATTGGAACACATCTGGATCAAGATTCACTTGAAAGCTGTAAGTAGGCGTGAGTACGGCAGCCAAAAGGTATGTCGCGATTTTATACAATACAGGTTTAAAATATAGCTTATTTTCGGCTATTTCAACTTCGTTTCATACTGTGAAGCCTTTCCCTGAACTTACTTTTGGTATCTTTCAAGAATCTGGGGAAGAAAATCAATTGAATTACATACAGCGATTTCTGTAAATGATAATTGCGCTTTAAAAACAACCTTACATGCAGATAAAAAATAAATGTATCATAAAGTACCGCTCTCATTGTATATAGAAACCTTAGGGTGTCCACAGGCAGTTATTAACACCGATTTTTGTCATTAGGATATTGCACGGAATCATCAGGATGGCTTGCTTTTGTTTTTTGAACATTTTACTCCAAATATATCAGGAAATTTTCGCAATTGGTTGTTCTGTTTTCAAGCCAAATTATATTTATTCACAGAAATGAACTTCTTTTTAAATGTAGCAAATTCCCCTGTTCCCAATGTTTGTGCATAAAAAGGCTTTATTATGAAAGGAGCGCCCTTTTATAAACATGATCAATCCGCAGTGTTGATATCGGTTTGGTTGAGATATTGCGGCGTAAGTAACTGTCAACTTCTCCCACTCGCCACTTGTAGAAAACTTGTGGAATAAAAATATTATATTTTCGAAGATTCTCTTTAAGGAGAAGAAGAAACAAAGTATCCTCATAAAAGCAGGTAGGATGCTGTCGTCGGAAAAAAGGAACAGCGTGCAGCTTTCATAGATCACGGCTGTCCACCAGTTTTCAAATGGTTTATTTTTCAACCAGTACAGCGGCATTCAACTATAAGCATGTTTGCGAGGAGAAAAACCTTCGTTGCTTGCAAGGGCAATAATGGTGACCATAGCTGCTGTGAGAAACTATTGTCAAGCCTGTGACGAACAAGCAGTGGAAGAATGACAAGCAGCACGAAGAACTGTTTGAAATTGAAGAGGATGATTCATGCAAACTGTAAAACTTGCGCGTCGTAAACAGGGCAGTTTGCGTGTTTTACTGCTTGTCGACTTCACCTTCAAAACTTGATATTTCAGAATAGGATTTGTGTGACGCCAATCCGCGTTATATGCTGCAAATGGGCACAAAAAACAAGCTCTGTTGGGTCAATTGTTTATGAGGTACAAAAACAATAAAGCATGGAATCGAATAAAAGCATTGAAAGAAAATTATGCACATTTTTATGCATAAGGAAGAAGGTACGAAAGCTAGTTGTGACGTGCTGTCAGTTTGGAAGTGCCAATAAGTAAAAATAACTATATTTATATTCTGCTAATCCTCCTTGTTGAAGGTCAGATACCGCTCACAATATTGAAACAAAAATGTGGAAGTAAAGTTTTCTTATGAGCGCTAGTTTGAAATGTGGTTTTCTTCAAGCTCTATATCTCATTCCATTTTATTTCATCTACATTTTTATTTCCTTAAGGACCCCTTTTTTCCGGCGTATTACATACGGAGTGGGGTTAACATAACAGGTTATAACATTTTTCTTCAATATGACAGGTGTGACGTGAATATCTAGAAAGGTTGATGGGCAGCTGACGGCTGCGATTTCACGAGGAAAATCGTTAAAGTCGTGTGCTGGTTGAAAGAAGAATAACTTGGAATCAGTAGTCGTAGGGGCACGCTGGCGTGAAAGTTTCAACGCATGACCGACGCGGTGAGACGTGCATGATGGCGGTGCGCAGATGTACGGTTCCTGTCTGAGTTAGGAATAGCAAAACTTGTGAAATAGACACACACTAAAAATGCGGCGACGGAGGAAAAGACTGGATTTGGGACTGTACCTTGAGAGATGAAACACTAATATCGGATGAGTATGGGCGATGAATGAAACGGGCTGCACTCTTTTTCACGGCATCTAATGAATTAATAAAAATATTTCTTCCCAAAACTCTTGGCTGTTGGAAGCTACGCTTGGGTTTTTGCGTCGGTACACTTAAGCGACACCAAAGACCAACTTACTGACCTGAAAAGATTTAGAGCTGGAGCTCCACCCAAGTACAAATGCAAGGAAGTTGAGGTGAACGTTTACCCCTTTTTTAATATTTATTTACCCTTATGTATAAAGTAGTGGTAGCATTTTTTCTTCAATCAGTGTGCGGCAAAATATATTTACAAGATGACTACCAAGAGAGCAACGAAAATGGAGGCTTGTGGAAATGTCGCACTGTCGCCATTGGCTGCTCTTCACGGCGTTTTGCCGACATGCAGACCGGAATCTCACGCATTCCCTCTCCCCATCTGTGCAATTTGTGCCGTCCAAAGTGGGTAATATTTGTACGCAGTGAAGATATCTAGGCTGCTCATATATTTATAGTTATATCTAATACCAGATCAAGAGAGGATGCTTCGCCGGACACCAATGCTTATGGTTTACGGAGACACCAAGAAAGCTCTAAAAATTTCTTCTAGCAGCAGCGCAAATTATATCTATACCAACGTATTCTTTGGATAGAATCGAAGTTAATGTGATCTAATTTGATTCATACGGAGTGTAATGTAGCCAATGTTTAATCTACAATAAAATTGTTTTATGCTAAGGTGAGAGAAAAACGTGCTTTTTATTCCCGATACTGACTTTCGAATGTCAATGTTTTCTAATCGTATTTAAGAAACGGTTGCTTCTGAGACAATACGCTCTTCGATAAGACCTATGTGCAGACTATTCGGCGCTCCAGTGCTAAGTAATTTATTCATCTTTGATCTTGACGCGTGCATTGACAAGGAAAAGACGCATTGGCTATTTGATTGATATTCAAAGAGAACTGCGCTGAGATACACCGTTTTTAAATTTCTCTATAACTGTAACCGAACGGAAGATGGAGAGGAAATAACGCGATCACAAAGTATAACAAACAGAGGTTTTTCAGTCAGTACACCCCCCTCCCTCCACCCTCCATATGGAGTAATTTGAGGGTCAGCAGCCGAGTCAAAGACATGGGTGGTTTCAATTCGAAAAAAAAAACGGTCACAAATGCCATAAAAGCTTCCTGACAAGATGATGGATTTCCCTCCTTTTATTTAGTCACGTTACCCAAGGATCAGGAATTTCTTACGACTGTGGGCGGCACCTCCCTTTAGTCGCCGTAGTGACGTGCAAGACGACTCTTTCATCTTTATTACCACTAGAAATACACCAGCATAAGTGGCTAGTTTCACCAAAGCCAAAATGTGCTTTGTTCATGGCACAAAACCCATACTTGTACATTGACTCTCGGGAATCATGTTCATTGTGAAAAATATATGCGGATGAAAACAATCACAAGTTCCACCATGCAGCGGTAAGTCGGGACTAGAAAATTCAAAGAGCTGAAACACAAGTTGTGCACAAAGACAAAACGCTCAAGTTTACATTTACCATTAACTGGCAACACTCACCAAAAAAAAGGACACAAGTGCTCCTCCGCAAAAACGAGGTATGGCCCAAAGTTCGCACTGTGCCGCCAGCAAAGGGATATATTCACCAGCTGCCTTGATTGTGCAGGCAGCAAAAAGATTTCCTTACTGCATGAGACATTGTCTTACCAGTGAAGGGAAGCGTACGAGGCCGTAGCCTCTGTAACTGCGCCACTCTGCGAAGAGTGCGACCGCAGGACGGCAGCCTCGCATGCGTTCGAAGGTTGCTTCGCACCATCGCTGCAGGAGGTTGCGCCATCTATGCAAAATTCTGTAAACTGAACGTACTTAAAGAAAAAATAAAATTCTTGTTATCATACTTTATCCCCGTGAGACTGTGACTTTCAGAAAGCGTATTTAAGTTATAAATATGTCATTAATAGCGAGCACTACCTGTATACAATGCAGAGTAGGAAGAGAGCGCGCGTTCTGACTGTGTAGAATTACTGCATTCTCCATAAATTGTCGCGATGCACTAGAATTTTCCTACATTGTCTTTCCAAGGCTGTTACATAACTCTCCTGTTCTTTGCATTTAGGAAAAGCAGTGCGCCTCGCATTCCTGTCCCTTTGGAGTGCATGTTACCTGTAAGCCTCCTTCCCACTTTCTCTCAGTTCCCTCTCCCGTCTCCTGCGTTCCTTTCTTGCGTAAATAAAACTACTCTACACTGAACAACAGCGCTGTCAAGGTGTCGCTCTTGTGCGCTTCTCGCCTTGTCCCAATCCCTAAACTCCGAACAAAACACTTCATTTCCATGCCATTCCTTCATTCTTTTGTGCCCGTATATGTTACATAATTTAGTTTTGTGCAGTTATATCGACACGCAGAAAGGGAAGCACCACATTGTGGCTTGCGGTTCAAATGTGCCCTGAAATCAAATGACGTAAACTTCCATTTGAGGGAAAGATAAAACGTGCGGGGAGTGCGAAATTTTACCCTGGGGCCATAAGACTCTCTATGAACCTCTACATAGCGCTCAAAAAAGTTTATCTGCACAATCCTAAAGCATAGATAGCACCGGAAAAGAGAACGCGTAAGAGGAGAAGTGATAACGTGCTCGTAGCAATATCGTAACAGTACAAGCTGCAAGTCACTGCCTTCTCTTTGCTGCATCGAACTGTCTGCCGTCAAAATGAAAGGGGAGAAAGGAACACATGTGGGAGAAACCGCGTGGCTGATCCTCATTCCTGCGAAAGCTCGAGCTCCGTTTTCTTTCATCTACTGCAGTGCGGCTGCCCGTCTCGTTCTAGCCTCGACCCCAGTGATGCATAATTCATACAGACATTTTACTTCGGACCGGGCCGTTGCTTTCAAGATGCGCACGGCGGTATATGGGAAGAAAAATACAGGTTACAAAAAGGCCACGAGAGAGTAGGCAGCAGGATTGTGCAACCAAGTCGCGAAGCGAGCGCTTCTCCCCAGACCTTGTTGCTGAGTGCTATTTGACCCTGCGACCGGTGGCCCACATCTCCACTTAGATGCACTCCCCAGATCAAATACAAGCAAATCGTACGTCTGAGGAAGAAGAAATGTAAAAAAACCGCTTTAAGGAGATGCAAAATAAAGGAGCCGGGAAGGAGCAGGCCACGAGCACATGTGTAAATGGTGCCGTACCAGTGAAGTGCATCTCAGGGGTGACAAAAGGGGTACCAAGAAGACCTACCGAATTTGTTGTGGCTGATGTGCATTCATTATTTTTTTTGTTGTCCGGGCGCCGTTAGTTCCCACTGAACACGCAACTTGATTTTGGACAAGCATTCTGCGCGCTTGCGGCCCCTTATTCACCCACAAAAATGGTGTACGTGTATCGACCCTAATGTCGGTCATTGCAGCGGTTGAGCTAAAAGCGCTTGCGCGGGATCGAACACTCGCCTCATGAAATTCGGGATAGGTTTAGAAATCCCGTCTACACTCCCTTAGTCACAATGTGTATTTCGGTATTCTACACATCATGCCCCAAACGTGAAGAAGCTTTGCTGTCATATGTGGCTTAGCGTTGGGATCCCAAATTGGCACTGCTTTCCAATAGGTACCCCTGATGTAGCACTGGCTTCTCTAGATGCATGTGTGAGGAGAAGACAGAACGCGCTCCTTGCGCACTCTCCGTTATTAGGTACGAATGACAATCACAGTGATGTTCACAGGACGGTCTTGATCCTGGCCCGCTGATGGCAATGGGTATTCTGGATCGACGCGGCCAGCGATTGTGCGCTTTGTAGTCCAGCTGGGCAATCCTCCATTTCTTTAGGGGGCTGGGCTAGAGCGACAGGCCGTCTCGGCGCCGTGCGCAAAAATCTTATCAACAGAATTTCAACCTTCACTTTCTTTTCTATCTTTTCTTTATATCTCCTCGTTTCTTTCTACCATTGCAGGGTAGCAATCCAGTGGCACACTCTCCCCGTTAACCGTCCCGCTTCCCTTTCTCTTCGTTCCTTGCTCTATCTTCTTCTCTAGTGCAGTGAAAGGATGTCCCAATTCTCTTTCATACATCGCAGCAAAGTAAGTTTTGGATTTCTCCTGTCAGCGTGTACTATGGCCTTCTTATTCTGCAATTTGGGAAAGAAACGGGACCGTTCACCCTGCGGAACACACAGTACATAAAAATCGTGTGAAATTGAGTTGTTATTTATTATTTTATTGATTCAATTACTCCAAAGAGAACTTTGGAAGAGGGTATTACATAGGGAGGTGGCACATGACACTTAAACAGTTTGTTGGAATGTAATAAGAGATAGAAAAAAACGCAACAAAATACGCAGACACTGATACCTTAAGTAATACCAAAGTACTGACAAAGCCAAAACAGCATGAAATTAGAAGAAATGGTGAAAAGCCAAACAGTTTGAATCCAGAACTATAAAAGGCATATACAAAGAAAAATCGGAAAGAGAAATCGCAAGGATGGCAGAGGTACTAGAGGAGCGCGAAACAAACTAACCTCCCCAAAAAACATTTCTGAATGAGGGCTGGAAGCAAGCGCGATAAACTGGATTTTCTAAGGGAGGAAGATAGTGAGAACGGAAGCAGAAAAGGAAAGGGGAATAAAAGCAATGTATGAAACGAGAAATAAAGCAGAGAAGAAGAATAGAGCTAAAGAAAAAAGGTGAAAAGAAAGAATTGAGAAATGAAAGTGCGTTAGAAGGTGGATGGAGGATACGCATAGAGTAAGAATGAGCTGCACAACACACGAAGGTATATGAAGAAAGAAGCAAATAATTTGGAAAGGAAGCACTCAAAAGTGCTCAAAGCATCAAGGAGCACTCGATTCTTATTGTATGCTGGCAGGCGTGTAGCCTCTTCACCGAAACCTCGAAAGGAGAAGTTTTTACTTAATTTATAAAAATAGGAACAACTTTTTCGACAGCATTGTCCCAGGGATACTTTGAAGCCGCGTCTTATAAAGCATAGGAATGCCACAATGTGCTCTCGCGATCAAAAGTTACGGGACGCTAGTGTGCAAGAAAAAAATTATTTAGGCGCAGTCACGTAATCCAGTTGCCTGAAATATGACGAGAAATGACAAAACGTTAATGCTCTTTGCGCTGGTAACGATATCACGCGGCCGTGTTTGCGGCAGAGTTGCAATAAACATTTTTTTCTGAAAGCACACATCGCTTAAACTTTTTATCTCGACAGTGTTTTTGTACGAAGTGTCTGATATTGTGGTGGGTGGCATGGCTTTCACTGCTTTCACAGGATGCTCGGGTATCATTTCACGTCTAGCGTGCTCCCTCACTGATCAGAACGACGGCTAGCTATGTAAGCTGCTCATGAGCATGAAATGTGAGGAGCGACATTAAAGTGTGCTTGCTGCAGGATGTGGCCGTTGGTATATAGCGGCGAAAACGCAAGCTCCTGCTTGAACATGCGCCATCTATGCACATTTGGCAATATTCAGTAAAGAGAAGACACTCCGGTATATGAAGTTACTTTTCCAGAATCCAAGCAAGATCTAGATGCCACCGTCTGATAGTGCTGCGCCTGGCAAGAATCGTCTTGCTAACTGCCACGGCTTGATGTGTGAAGCCCACAGGCCACTTTCCTCGACTTTTTAAAACTAATCCTTGATACATTAACGAAGATGCACAATATTATTGTTTCAAACAAGAGTGTTTAGTTGCAATCTTCCTTTCTGTTCAACTTTCTGTCGTAAGAAGTGAAAGCCCAATAGGTTAAGGCTTTAGGTTTTCTTTAGTGTTTGAGAAGAAACGAAGCGTGTCGAATATTACACAGAAGTCAGTGGGAATTGTAAAGTGAATAAAAAGAGGTCTTTCTTGCGTCCTTCGAAATAATAATTAAAAAAATTGATAAACATGGCTTAGACAATCCTGCATTTTTTTCCAATCGAGAGTATTTATGATTAGCAGTAAGACAGTAAAAACGTACTTTTGAGAACGTCATGAAGTGATCGCTAGCCAAATTTTTCAGCAGCAGCAGTTGATTGAAGTCTGATGACTGCATGCCGCAAGCAGTGCTCGCGCCCCATGCAGAGCGCCAGGCGTCCTATGCAAACCTGCATGCTGAGTGGTGAGAAAGGACCCGCCGCGCAAAGCACAGAAATGGGCGCCTGGCCCGAAGGATGCCTATGATAAGATTTAGCATGCTCATCTGTTGCCCGAGGAGCAGCATGGCGACGCAACCATGAACTAGTCTAGTGTTTTCGTTCCCTCTGAGCTGAGCAACTCAAGCCTCACTTCGCCGTGAAGAGTACACATCGTGTATGCAATAAATGCTTTCTTCAAGGCCTTCGTCACAGGCCGTTCTTCAGACATCATGAGACGATGTGCTTGGCACTCGTCAGTTGCTCTTATAGTAAGGCCCCGCATTTGTTTGTTTTTCGAAGAACATTCCACCTGCTCGGTAATAATAGTACACTTATATAGTCCCTCCAGTTCTTGATTGTGGATGCTTTATCTCATTTCAGTCCTTTGTAATTACTCCAAACACCTTTTACTGAAAGCTTGAGACAAAGGTTTCTCCACGCGATTCCGCTTAATGGACCTGTTTACATTATGCGGTCGTTTAATGTTCTCATTCCAAACTACACAACATGAAACTTTTGTTTAAATTCTTTCTTGAATCGACAAATACCTTAAGGAATAAAAATTTCAGCCTGAAAATATTCTGACGCGGCATTTAGCTGCCCGCTAAACATATAAAAATTTTCGTTCCTCGTCCCAAACTATCAGGACATTTAAAAGCTCTTATTTATTAGATTGTTCCACTTCTTGTAACTGAGGAGCAGCAGAATCAACAATATGGTAATCAAAAATGATCCTATAGTTTTCAAGTTGTAAACTGATTAGAGCGACGCCCCTAGGCAATCTTTTCACGCATTGATAATTTTAATGCCAAAAAGAAATTGGATGAAATAGATCTAGTAGACAGCCAACTATATGTTTCAATTTGTGTGCCTTGGGTACGAGTGCTTGAGTTCATTCGGACAAACACAACGCTTAAAATAAGCAATTATTTATATTAAAGAATAAAACGAAGGCCAATGAAGCATTCATGTAAAACAAAACAGAACGTACCTATAAAAATAAACGTGTCATCTTTAATACCCACGTTTCGGAAATATCGATCCTTCGTGGAGCTGTAGGACTGAAAATAGTGCTAAAGGCTTGGAACTTCGGCTGCTTATTTCAGCGAAAGAAGTGAAAACAAAGCAGCAATATATCGTTCCCCTCCGTATAAGCGTACGTTCACAACATATCTAATCGAACAGATAAAAACATTAGAGCCCGTTAGTGCTTTGCGTTTGGCATTTTGTTTAAAGAAACCCGCTGGCCAGCTCACATGATTTGCACAGGTGAAACAAGCATGCCACTAATATCTGTTGGCTCTGTGCCAATACGCCTTGTCGTGATAGATGTAGTAATCATTTTCGATTATAATATTAAAACTCAAAATGTTTTTGTAAAAATCTGAAATATTTGAGCATGTCTCGAGTTTAAGGGTCCACCTCTCCTGAGTGTACATGATGTGCCTGCGCTGGTTCTCCTCTGGATATTCTTTGCCTTTTTCTAATGCAGGAACCTGCAGATCCGAGATAGTAAAGTAGAACAGTGACAGAATTCTAGCAAAGAAGTGCAAGGGATTTCATCAACTATCCTTTCATCTGTATCCGCACGCACGTGTCCTTTCACTTTTTCTTTCCTGCCTTTGTTACGAGCGTTGGAGAGCAAAAATAAGATCTCGTCAGCCCAAAAAACAGTAAGCTTCAAAAAAGAAGGTGACCTCTTTCTTTCCCGCGAACCAATATTTTTTTTTTATTTCTGGCGTCACGGCCCCTCATTCAGTCAATAAGTGACCGTGAACAATTCAGGATCTATGGAGCCAGCTGTTGCGGCCAGTTTTGTTGTCGCCTCTCAAATGTCAAGTGGCGTATAGCACGCTGTCCCTTTAGGGATATATTATTGTGAAAACCTTAAGAGTGATTTCCACTCTACTGCTTCGTTATTGCAAGTCAACACACAAGAGTTAGTGCGTACTATCACCAGAGACACGCTGGTGGTACTCGCTAGGAAAGATCACCGTGGCCATGCAGGTAATGAGAACACACGGCTTTTGTGCCCATTTCTTTACTTATTTTTGTTCTTGAAAGCCGTGAGCAAATATAAAATGAAGCTAGAACACGACCACTCCTAAATGCAGCAAGAACTAAATCGTAGAGTGTTAGGCCCGTGCCCGATGTCCCCAGATGGCTGCCTGTCGTTTAGCTAAGCAGTGCCGCAGGAAGGGAAGGTGGGTCTCTGGGCGTGTGAGAGGCATGAGATAAAGCGTGTAATAGGCAGCAGAAATGTAAACCTGTAAGACTAAACCCTTCATGAGGTACACAGCAGGATATAAACCAATCATTTTTCCTATAATCAGCTAACGCCTATGTTTCGTGTCACCCTGGCGTCTTTCCGCCAGACGGATTCTCAGATTTGCCTCTTTGCAATAGCTAGTGATGAAGTAATTTGTACCTAGGAATAGTGATGCTAGTTGTTGCCAAGAAAACAACCTGATCTCTTTTACTATATAAACGCTGCAGTTCATGTGAGTTTTCTTTTTTGAGTGTTAGATAGTTTGTAAAACCTTCCGCGTAAAGTGAGAGCACTTCCAGAAATATGCTCACACGATAATTTCAGCGCGTAATTTACTCTCCAGTGTGCCGACACGTGAAGCATTACTCATAGTCTGTTTGCCACCCTTCGATATTAACGCAGGGAGAGTTTATTGGAAAGGGCACAACATAAATATAGAAAAAGCGTGATCAACATCGAAGAATACTGTTAACATTACTAGAACTACAAAACAACCGACATCTTACAGGACGGTAACCTCCGTGCCAGTACGCGCCGCTAGAAACTTGAGTTTGGATATATGCTCCCCAAAGCGGCATGTTAATTACCAAAGCAGACCATCTGTCCAAAATTTCTCCCATGCACTCAATCGTGAATAGACGCGGCACGGGGAAACTAATAGCAGCAATCCTTGCAGCGCGTTCTTCCGTAGCTTTCATTGCGGGCCTGTTTTTTATTGTTATTTAGGCGTAAAAATGTATGAAAGAAGACCGCCAAGCTTTGCGAGGCCATGTGCATGAGACCTCCGTTGTATTAAACTATTGATTAACTCAAACACAGACGCACGTGCGCTGCTGCTTTTCATCTGCAAGCACGGTTAAAAGCAGATGGCCTAAATGATCGTATAAGTCGTTAAGGGTCTCGGTGCAGTCGCATAACTGTGCTAATGGTTGGTGATGAGGGTCGACCACGAGTGAAAAAAAAGCCTCTGTTGAATCTCACAAAACAAAATTCTTATGTTATTGTTGGAAAGGCGAATGCATGGCACGTGTGGCATTTCTTTCATCGCTGTCCTCCCGGGAATGACAAGGAAAATGACCAGACGTGAGAGCAATGCTCAAGGAAGCAGTGGCATTGTGGCCGCGTGGCTGATGCCACGAGACGACTGCACGTCACCTAGATTTGCTGCTACAAGGCACGCAAGATGTCACCTTACGTTTGCAGCACTGCTTTGGCCTTCGGGGCCGATTTTCTCACAGGCTCGTCGTCCTCGAATTGCTGATGCGCCTTGCATTGCTTTCATTTTTTTCCCATCCGTATTTGCACGTCAGTCGCTCTTGCGAGCACTTTTTACTTAGCCTACTGTTAGGTGTGGGGCTCCAACCCCGTTGCAGACCACCGGTGTTGGGGGATGCCGCTTCGATCCCACCGCTGCCACCAGTTGTTAGATGCGGGCTCCTGGTTCGCCTGTGCCGTCTCTCGCCAAGGTCGGTGTCCCCGGGTTCCGGATCGGGAGACTGCTGTAGTGGGGTTGACGAAGAGATGAGAGGGTCTTCGAGGTGAAGAAGAGACTGAAGGGTTTATTTACATTTATACAAGAATTGAAAGAGTGAATCGGGAGCTGGCGAACACACGCCAGATCGCTGCTTAAATAGGGTCCGCTGTCCCCAGGTCCCTAGTTGGGGAATCTAGTTCATTAAAAATGCGTCGAATCACTGTGATGTAGATCACGTGTCCAGTCTTCCGGGTCCGCCCCCAGCACCACAGTCTTGCCACTTCTGGCAGATTAGTGTCCACGCTGTCCAGGCTTCAGTGATGAATAGCCCGAAGGGGGTCCCATTGAGAGCGTCGAAGGTCAGTCACCTGCACTTCACAGCGGTAGCGTGGGGGCGAATGGATCCCACCGCAGTTCGCAGAAGCTTTCACGTATGGGTGTGGGAAAGCACAGTCTAAGTCGAAGTTGTTTTCGAAGCATGAAGATTCCGGAGACGTTGGCTTAGCCAAACCCGGCCGCATTTGTCACGGCTGATTTGCAGTTCCGCCGCTCAACGGCTCCCCCGCCGTCCCCTCCGGGAGAAAAATGTCCCGGGTGGGTCCGGCGTTGAGAACAAAAGACAAGTTCACCAAAGCCGTTCTCAGACAGCGGGGAGCCGTTTCACCCCGTAAACATCAGGGGGTGGGGGGGGGGGGGGAAGGACCCTTGTAGACGCCACCACCTGCACTCGTAGCGCTGCAACCACATCGACGGCCCTTTGAAGCCTCGGTAGATTGATGATTCCCAGTGGCTTTAATATTCTTGGCATGTTGGAGTCTCCAAACGTAACACTACGTACCTATTTCTTCTTACCTCCTTGTTCACATCCTTGCTTGTTTTCGATTTAAGTGTTCTCAATACATTGGAAAAGCCGTGTTAAAACCGGCTACTTATCTGATGTTTACAAGCCTGTGTATATAGTTATATTCTGCAGAGTGAAATCTTAATTGAGGCTTCCGCTGTTCGCGTCGCAGAAACTGAGCATGGGAAACAGGGGGTCCCATGCAATATTCTAGCCTTTGTTAAAGCTGCGAACTGGGCGAGTTGGTATTGATTCATATTTGAACAGCGCAATAAAACAATGGGACACAACGAAGAAAGGACACCACAAGCGCTGTTGATTCTAGCCTTTGGTTCAGAGGCAGAAATTCAGCATGAAGAGGCAAATCAGCGCACACAGCACGGCCGACTCAAAAAAGACAGACACTAGTGAATAAACTAGCGGAAATTTTCAGTCTTATCAGTTCAGAAATTAAGCGGAATGAACGCTTCGTAAGCAATCCCTCCCGAACAATTTCCTGTAAAGGTCTCAGAACCAAAAAAACTTGAGGGGACACTTAAGCTTCGCCTTAATGGTGCGACGCGGTAGGGTTAATGGGCTAATGGCGGCATGTCCGGAATTGATAATTATAGACTTTGTATTCCAAGATCACGGGAAGTCCTCATATCACTACTTGCGCAGTGGTGCAGCGAGTAAGCGATGCGCTACTGCCCTCCGAGGGGAAGTACTGCCGCCAGTGGGCGTATGAGACCCAGGTTGCACTTCCCGAGCGACTTCTCACGACCGGTCATTATTGTAACTGCCACCTGCCACGGCGGTCAGTTTACTCATAATCCGGTGGTGAGGTTGTGATGACACCACAAGGTAACGTGACCTACGTGGCCCACCCTGCTGCCGACCGCTCTCTCTGCGAGGCTTCAAACGGTCGCCAACGCCGACGTCAACATACCCTCACCCCCCCCCCCCCCCCGCCCAACCCCGCCAGACAGGACTAGGAGGTGGCCTTACTCCGATGTCAAGACCTCAAGACCCAAAAGGTCGTTGTTCAACGCAAGTGAGAGGTGTTGCCTTCCAATGCAGCCCCTCAGCAGGTGCTCCACCAATAACTGTGATGAGAGGGGGCCAATCGGGCCCCAACCTAATCACTTGTCTGTAACCATTTACTAGTTAATAAATTTTGTTTGGCGCATCATAGCCATAGTTGCTTTTGTGCCAATAAAATCAATATAACTAACTAACTAACTAGTTAATAAATGTTTTTCACCACCACCACCAACGCCGGACCGTTTACGCCGGCATGGGGGTACTAATGCAATCGCGTTAAAATATTCAGTGTTGTCGAAGCACTTCTTGACTGGTAATGTTTAATTCGTCCTAGGATGCTCTCAACAGATGCGCAATGTACGATAATGTGAATACACTCGTATTGTTTCATTAATAACTTCATTACAGACGTCTACGTGGCAGCGGCATATACTTTCCTTCTCAATGGTTTTCATACTGCAGGAAGCATACTTATAAGTGCTGGTTTTAGAGAAGCTACTTTTATACAACATGGAGTAAAGCACCGGTATGATTGGCAGTTAGGTCCTTCTTTTCAGAACAACTTGCACGCATTGAATGAAATGTAGGATTGCCGTTAACGTCCTAAATTGGTTTCGGTATGTAATTGATAGTTACATCAATAACGTCTCCATGCCACTTTATTCTGGAACAGTGATGAAATAGAACTAACCTGGAGTATCGCACTCATATGACCGTTGAGTAGTTCATTTGCAATATGAAAAGTGTGCAGGTGTTCACTAAATGCAACGGCAGCTTAAACGACTAAATTTTTTTCAAATTCGTAATTCATAATTATATTACCAGTGCAAACACAGGTGCCAGTGATATCCTAGCATTAGCCATATATCCTCAGTACTACTATAGGAATTTCGAGAGATGGCCTAGGGATGTTCTTGTTTTAGATGTCCTTAAATGTGATCAGCGCATATTCCGTTCGGCGTTATTTCTAATATTATTCTTCGCGTTACATTCTTCTTTGAACTCTTCACAAATAGGCGACATATTTCTTGTAAAATACCTTTATAGTTCAAAATCTTAAAATTTCATATCAAGCATTAGTATATAATGCGCTTTTCAGAAATCTTGGCAGCGATGCTGATAACCCTAGTTGGAAAACAGTAAACGTGGCCTCAGGGCGCACTTTTCGACCGAATCACACAACTTTTCAAACCGTTTTACAAAAAGTCTGCCCAGATAAATGTGACCACTACGTTCACTACCTGTGCCAATTTCTACAAGGGTATACACTATACGATTTCAAAATTACCGTGGCTTAGCTCTTGATGCTTGCCAATTTTTGAAGATTATGAAATCCTCCCTAAAGAACTACTTAGAAACGAAGCCATTTCTTATACGTTTAATCCTGGGTAACAAAACTGCGCCTGAATACTGGTGCTTGTGACGAAAACGTAAGCGGCAGGCGCGGCTGAGTCGGCAGCGAGGAGAGGGGAGGAGATAGCGTGTGGCGTCCTTTGGCGTTACCGCTTTTCTTCACCTGGCTCGCCTGACCGAGGAATCCGCGACAGTCTGCATGCAAGGAGCGGCTGATTGAAGTGAAGCAAGGAAGAGCTGTAGGCACCTAGAGTGCGCTGTCCTAAAAAGAAGTGAAGCTAACACGTTTCTTCGCCCTGGCGCGCTTCGAAGCCAAGTAGATTTCCAGCAAACCACGCAAAATATGAAAGAGAGGCTATCACTCGCTCTGCCCCATTGTCACTCCTGAGATGGCCACTTCCGGCGACAGGCTTCTTGACGCTGCCGCAGAGTAATATACACAGGGGAGTCGCTCATGCGATGCCATGAAATATATTTTCAAAACCTATCCTCAAAAGAATGCGACAACGCCCTGCCAGAATTTACATCTTTATTGCCTACCTGAAATGAAACCTTCGAGCTTCAGTAAAAGTATTATTCTAAAGTGTCCTTAAACTGGTCTCCGCATAAAGAATTCTCTGGTAACTTGAAGCATATCTCAACAGATTTTAAAAATACGTTGCAGAATTTATTTTTCATTGTTTCAAAGTGAAATAAAGGCACTTAAGATTGTTGTAAAATGCAGTATAGTAAATACTGAATTGCCTGTCACTATGTTTATGGAGTTGGCGAAAAAGCTCGCTGAAGAAAAAGAACTTACCGATAGACACTCATTCACAGCCGGCATTCCTGAGGAAGATAGATGGCCAGGAACACCGTAGACGGCGTAATAGCGCAGAAATTTTGGCTACTCCCGGGATGCAGGAAGGAAAAGAACAAAAGGTCCGACAAGTGGTGCCCGATGGCCTCCTTTATGATTAGCATGGCGTTCTGATCGCGAGCAAATCTGTGTTCACAGAATATGAAAGCGGTTCATTGACCGGCCAGGGGCTGTAATCATTGGCTGCGGTAAAGTAAAAAAGGAAGAGAAGTATTACAAAATAAATAGAGCTGAAAAAATCAAGCGTCTTTAAGGGGAGAATTTTTTTTTCCCGATACTCTTTGAAAAACTGCTGAACCTTTTGGAACAGTGCGTCAGAAATTTGAAAGAACAGAAAAGTAGTGCCGTTACCGTACAATACAAACGCACTGTTTCTTTAATAGGCCAATAGATGGAACTTGGTAGACATAATAAAAACAAAGACAAATGCTTGCTTTTCCAACTACAATCTTCTTTCTTGAGCAAAGGTACCTACTCGAGGAGGCAGAAGGCACTTTAGTGAGGAGGAGATGACAGCTAGGGCACATTGCATAGTCGATTTGGTCCCAACAGTCTGCTTTTTTTCTCAGTGTATGCTCATTTCATCTACTCTTTTTTGGGTTGCGTGTCGCAGCAACGAAAGTCTTCTCATCCAGCAAGCTCTTTCAGATAGCGGCATTGACTTTCCGCGTCATCATCATTATACATCGTATTATACATCGTCCTGAGATCCACTTAAGAACACTATTCCGGGAATAGATTGCGGTTGCGTAGGATGACATCACTTTTGAAGCTACTCAGTTCTGTTTCATTTCTGAACTTTCGGAATCAAAGATAATAACTCGGCAAGCTCCGTTGAGTACTCCGGAAAGATGATACGTTGAAATACAAGATTGAGAAGGAATATCACTTTCTTTTTGTCGTGCTTGTAAGTAAACTGCCACAGGAATACCTACCTCTTTCTGTATTCAAAGAAAGAGTGGGAAGCAAGGAGGATATTGTTACCAGACAACGAAGAAGGCAGTAAAACATTCTGGTTATTATGTGATATCATTTGTCGAGTGGTTTCTTCGAGCCGTCAGGCTGGTTTCACGAAAACCCGCAATCTAATGCAGGCACGCCAGCGGATCGTTTACATCTTTTCCTCTAGCCTGTAGTTTCTAGCAGCATGTTCTGTGTCCTCAGCAGGGAGCTGCTGGAAAACGGTCATTTTCTGCTGGTAACCATGAACGTTTTGTGGATGGTCTTCTGTAATCCTCCAAAAGTTTACCTACACGTCGTTAGTAACTAGTGGCGTTCTTGATGATTTAAAAGCTATTTTGAAGGCCCAGATTACAACATAGGCCTATATTTTTCAGCTCATTCATTACCTAGCTTTAGACCCGTAAAATGGACCTCCAGGAAGAAATGAAATTGTGTAGCCTGTATTAAAGACACAATAAAAAAAGACAAGAAAAGAAAAAAATATAGCTAAAAATTGGGGAACTACACACACTTAGAAACTAGGTTACCGAGAGAAAACACGCTTGAATGAGTCCGTTGGCTGCTATAGAAACACATGCAGAGTTCCGAGTTAGCATTCTCAGTATTAAGACCTTGGTCGGCCTTACAATATCAATAACCAAGTGGTGGGTGCACCTCGCCACCCACAAACCCAGCTACGTGTCTAAACAACTAGTTCTTCTTTAATAAAATTATAGAGAAGTGTCCCTACGTTTTGCATATTGAAGTCCCGGAAGCCACTAAATAGGAATACAACGTGACCCCAATCAATCTTGGAGTCTTTTTCATGGTTTTCTTTCTGTAATTTCTATGACAAATATGCGGCTCATGGGCCAAATTTCAGCTGACCGAAAGCAGGTTCCAGCCTGATAGCAGCGAATCTTTCGTAGCCGCATCAGACGAGCGGTCTACAGGAATGAACCAATCGGCTACACACAATTCTCGGTGGCTGATTCGTTGCTTTGAATGCAATAGCTCTGCGTCTAAATTTGTACAACTGACCGTTCTTTTAATTATTAACTGCACAGGATGCAATGAATAGAACAAGTGTTGTGAATAGAGCTTTTTGGTTAACGTTTAATTTTTAAACTGCGCAAAGGACGGGACAGTGTTACAACTATCCACCTGCGGGCTGTGCAGAACTCTACAATGTGCACAGTACTACTTGTGTCGGATCTGCGCTCGGAGTGCCTCTTTTCTTGTGTCCCATTATTTGGGCTGTTTATCTAATTGTGCTTCCTTAACTCATATTACCTTTGATTTGAGCGGCAATATCAGTAACGAGCTGCACGCAGAGAGCACTAAATGGGCGGAAGTCTATATAATATCGTTAAAGTAAAAAGTACAGTAAGAAAAGAAGACATTGAAAACGAATTACTGCAAAAAATTTTGACAACTATGACGAATACCATAGCCCGTAAAAAATCCTCTCATATATCTCATTCACGCGATATAACAATCCCCAACTCAGGCGAAATTTTCGACAGAGACTCACGCAGCTTCAGTAGCAGATGGGTCATGTAGTATTAACGCAAGTGTCATGTCCGCAAGGTTTTTCTTGTGTTTCGCATTCACAATAATCGGAACCGTTACTTAAGAGAACATAGCACAGTCAAGGCGGACAAACGGTTTGCGCCCCTGTAAAGGGAATAAAAGATCCCACAGCGGCACTCATACGGCGAAAACCGGGAGGATAGTTCAGCTTTTCCTAACTCCGCGGACAGCGGAGAGAGTCCTTGGAACAGAGAGGACGGTCATAGGTCGAGCAGTCCAGGATGACTTTTTTTGGTGGTGAGGGGGGGGGGGAGCTAAGGTAAAAAACGGCAGTACGCAAACAAGCGCCACGGTGTCTTGTATTTCAGCTTTCACACACCTATTTCTTTCTTGAGCGGAGGTCGATTGAGCTCTGACGCACTACGTGACCATGTCGTGGTCACGTGAAATCGCGTTACTGTGCCATCGCTCACATGTGACCGGTCTCATGACGTCACTGAGAACAAGGAGCTGTGCCAGCGTGCGCTGCCCTGGTGTCGTCGAGACGCTCTCGTGATCGGTGTTGTAATAAAACCTGCCACGTGATCAGCGCCTCGCACGTAATCAACATCGGTCATGATACCTACTGTCTTCACGTGAGAATTGAGCCGTCTGAGCAATAGCAGGATCGGTCACCCACGTGATCACTGCCGGTCCTCTAACCCTGCGCCGTCACTTACCGCGAGTATGCGGCCGTCCGAGAGTAACGAGTCCCATACGTTCGGTCACTAGACCGTGCGCTGAGATCTTCATGGCTATGCAGCGGACGGAGTGCTATCCCCGTTTTCACATGACTTTACTACTCGAGTATATTGATCTGAACTAGAAGTGCGCCTATTCATTTCGTCACGTTTAAGAAAGAAGGGATCACAACAGCCTAAAAGAGAGGTCTTGGTGCGCAAGCAACGGCAAGATGATGCCGTACACTTCACCCCGGAAAAACCCATATCGCGAAAAGCATCAGACAGGAGGGCTTGTCGAGCGCACTAATGAGAAACATCATCGGTCAGTGTTTTTCTTTCCTTTCCCTTGTGGATGATGGGGAGGCCCGATGCAGGAATGTACGCTGTAAACTTCTAAAGCATAGTCTCTTTGAAAAAGTAACTACAATGTTTTCCTACAGCCCGGCGCGCGAATGGACAGCGCCTTTATGTTTCATGCCGCCGTTCCCTGGATGACAAAAGGCGCATGCTGCGACGACTGTGGTGATACCTGCGCCATGAAGAGCAGGCAGAGTCACAGCCGCAAATCGCAGGGAAGGCAAGTTGGCATCCTATATACTTAAAGTGTTGAATGAGCAATCGACAATGAGTCAGCGTTGTCGGACCTCGACAACGCTGACGACATGAGCTTATCTCGCCTTCCGGTTTTGTGTTTTTCGGAGCCCTGCTTATACTATGGGAACTTTACCTTTTAGGCAGAGCGACCAACAAGCGCCAGCTGAAGATTCATTCCTGGCAACGACATTTTGTCAGCCGATACCGGTGGGCGAAGGCACTACTTAAGCGCTGCTTCGACTGACTCCCTTCGTGCGGCGGCCACGCTGACAAGATGAGCTTACCTCGCCCATTTGCAAAGGTTAGTTATCAAACTTCTGTATCTTTTTACAGATATCCTACTCGATATATGATTGCGCTGCCGTGCTCCAATAGTCTATTGTAGTGCGTAAGAAATGCATTGGTTTGCGCGATTTGCCCTATCGTGATATTTCTGGATTGCTTCTCCTCCTCTCGGGAGGTCTTGAATTAAACCCTTGGCTTTGATCGGGTACTCGTGGTAATGAAGAAATTTCTAGTATTAAAGGCATATATACAAATGATCAAAGATTAGTCCAGGGTCAGGCGTTTTCTTGCCGAGATTAAAGAAGTAAAAAAAATAGAAGCCTGCTCTTGTTTCTTTCGCTACAGAAACGACAGACCACTATCGCTGTACTCCAAAATGATTTATTTCAGTAAAAGAAGGCTCTTAAAGTAATTAGCATATACTGGTCGCCGTTAAAACATCCCTCAAAGATGCAAAGAATAGGACACGCAGAAATAGCTTGACAGATTTTGGCCCGGCTGATTGTGAAAACGATTGCTGAATAGACCCTGAAAAAAATGCTATCGCATTCTTGAAAGCGTGTGACCAGAGTGTCACTACAGAATAAAGTGGTCTCTCTCTCTCTCTTTCTCTCTCTTATAGCGAGGAACGTTTTGTGAAGGAAAGATTCGGCCGGTTATTGTCATTATCTGTGGGTTTGAAGCTAAAGAACAACATTTAGGATACGGATCGCTGTTAAAGATAAGTAATTAGCTTAGACTTGAAGAGGGAACGGAAGAAGCTAGCGAAGAAGAAGACCATTAACGAGTTAGCCGTAAGAGGGAAAGCACAGGAGTTTACGATAGCGCTGCAAAACAGATACTCGGCTTTACCTGAGGAAGACCATCTTCATGTTCATACAACGCACGATAACCTGACATCAATAATTACGGAGTGCGCCGTAGAAGTAGGCGGTAGGACAGTTCGAAAAGATACCGGGAAGCTATCTCAGGTGACGAAAGATCTGATTAAGAAGCGCCAAAACATGAAGGCATCTAACACTACCGATAGAATAGAACTAACGCAGCCATCAAAGCTAATAAATAAGCGCAAGGTAGCCGACATAAGGAAGTTTAATATGGAGAGAATCGAGCATGCTATAAAGAACGGAGGTAGCCTAAAAACAGTCAAGAGGAAACTAGGCATAGGTAAAAACCAGATGTATGCATTAAGAGACAAACAGGGCAATGTCATTAGCAATATGGATAAGATAGTTAACGTAACCGAAGAGTTCTACACAGACATGTACAGTAGCCAATGTAATCGGAGCGCTAATGAGAAAGACAGCAGCGCACAGCAATGCGTCATCCCGCCAGTAACGAAAGATGAAGTAAAGAAAGCCTTAGAAGCAATGAAAAGGGGAAAAGCAGCAGGGGAGGATCAGGTAACAGCAGATCTGTTGAAGGATGGAGGGGACATCATGCTAGAAAAACTAGCCACCCTGTATACGCAATGGCTTATGACCTCGACTGTACCAGAAGCTTGGAAGAATGCAAACATTATCTTAATTCATAAGAAGGGAGACGCCAAGGACTTGAAAAATTATAGGCCGATCAGCTTACTATCCGTTGCCTACAAAGTATTTACTAAGGTAATCGCTAATAGAGTCAGGGCAACGTTAGGCTTTAATCAACCAAATGATCAGGCAGGCTTTCGTAAAGGATATTCCACAATAGATCATATTCACACTATCAATCAGGTGATAGAGAAATGCGCAGAATATAACCAACCTCTATATATAGCTTTCATTGATTACGAGAAAGCATTCGACTCAGTGGAAACCTCAGCAGTCATACAGGCATTGCGTAATCAGAGGGTAGAAGAGCCTTATGTCAAAATACTGGAAGATACATATAGCAACTGCACAGCTACTATAGTACCCCTTAAAGTCAGCAATAAAATTCCAATAATGAAGGGCGTTAGGCAAGGAGACACGATCTCGCCAATGCTATTCACCGCATGTTTGCAGGAGGTATTTCGAGGCCTGAATTGGGAACAGTTGGGAATAAGTATAAAGGGAGAATACCTAAATAATCTGAGATTTGCTGATGACATTGCCTTGCTGAGTCACTCAGGAGGTGAACTGCAAATCATGATCAACGAGTTAGACAGGCATTGCAGATCGATGGGTCTAAAAATTAACATGCAGAAAAACAAGGTAATGTTCAACAGCCTAGCAAGAGAACAACAGTTCACAATTGGCAACGAGAGCCTAGAAATTGTGCCGGAATACGTCTACTTAGGGCAGGTAGTGACAGCTGATCCGGATCATGAGAGGGAGATAACTAGAAGGATAAGAATGGGGTGGAGCGCATATGGCAAATTCTCGCAGATCATGAGTGGCAGTTTACCAATTTCCCTCAAGAGGAAAGTGTACAACAGCATAATCTTACCGGTACTCACCTACCAGACAGAAACGTGGAGGCTAACGAAAAGAGTTCAGCTTAAGTTAAGGACAACGCAGCGAGCCATGGAAAGAAAAATGATAGGTGTAACGTTAAGAGATCGGAAGCGGGCAGAGTGGGTGAGGGAACAAACACGGGTTATTGACATCCGAGTCGAAATCAAGAGAACGAAATGGGCTTGGGCAGGGCATGTAATGCGAAGGCAAGATAACCGCTGGTCTTTAAGGGTAACGGAGTGGGTTCCAAGAGAAAGTAAGCGTAGCAGGGGGCGGCAGAACGTTAGATGGGAGGATGAGATTAAGAAGTTTGCAGGCAAAGGGTGGATGCAGCTGGCAAAGGATAGGGTTAATTGGAGAGACATGGGAGAGGCCTTTGCCCTGCAGTGGGTGTAGTAAGGCGGATGATGATGGTGATGAACTACATATGGGGAAAAAGTTTTTCGCCTTTAGCAGTGGAGAATACAAAGCGACGGAAATAAAGATAGATGAATGATAAACGTTCTCCAAATCTAAAACTTTGCGATTGAGTGCCAAATGACCTCTTCTAATAACCTCCCGTTCATTATCTTGCAAGTTATCTACCCAAGCTTGAAAAATAAAGCAGACGAATTCGCTGCCTTGCTCTCCTGTGTCCAACCGCAAATATTGAACCTTTGCAAATATTGAACTTTTTTGGCGGGGTTATGACGTTTACCGGTGTTACAGACACAACTTGGTTGAGGTGTTTTTCTCCCCATCAATTTATTCCTTTAGAGTAGGGAACAGCCTACTTCTTCACACCTTTCCAAATCTGTATGGTGCAGGGTTAGACTCAATAAGAGCAGTTATACTTGGATATTGGTTCCTTTTACCGTCCTTTTAGTTCTACTAATCCGGGATCACTTAATGAATTATCAAGCTTTTTAACTACGATATATTGTGAATAAGCGCTTGGCCCGACAATATTATGCCTGCCGTTAACTGGAAGGGTGGAAAACCTTTTTTTTTGCAGACTCGGCTGCCCTATCTTTAGCCTTGTCAGAGTTTATTCTACAAACGACGTCATCCAATTCGTGTCCGAGAAAACCAGACGAGGCCGTTATGCTAACACAGCGATTATTTTTTTCCTTTAAATCTGAGTCGTTGATACAGAATGTAGTTGTCATCACTGGTATTAGTGATCATGATTGTGTAGTAGCCACCGGTACTAACAATTCAGTCACATCAAACCAGAAGCCTCCTGGAAAGGTATTTCATTACGACCGTGGTGACTACACGTCTTTATCCTGAGAACTTTCTTGTTTCTTCCCAACTTAATATGAAGACAGCCAATCACTGGACATAGACGAAGCATGGATTCTTTTTAGAGATAAGCTACTTGCTTTCATTGAGGACAACATTCCATCAAACCTATTACAGAGCAGGCGCTTGAACAATAAACAATGAATTAATAAGAATTTCGATCACTAATTATCAGGAAACGCTGCCTGTGTGCTACATATATAAGAAATCACGAACAATGTGTTTTTCAGGAAATGCGCTATATAAGCTACGAAATTAAGCAAGAAAGCAACGGTAGAAAACAACTTTACATTACATCGCTTGGCACAATGTTAAAGTAAAAATTTAGAGAATTTTGGAAATATATGAACTGAACAGTACAGAGGTGACCACTGTTCCTAGTTTAATAGTTGATTGGAAGAACATAGTTTGATGATTGTGAGACGGCTTGCTGTCTGAGTTCCTATATTAAATCCGTCTTCTCTGCTACGTATACTAGTGAACTGCCTGAAACACAAGATATACCCTACGAGGACATGCTCACGGCAATTGTCACGTATAACGGTTTTTTGAAACTGCTTTCTAACGTAAAAAATAAACCAGCGATGGGCCCTGATGGTATACCATCCCTGCTAAGAAAGCTTACTCTAAAGAAATAGCGGACGTCTTAGTCGCTTTGTTCAACAAATAATTAGGTTGCAATTAATTACCTAAACGTTGGAAAATACCAGACATCGTTTCTATATTTTGTCTCTAATTTGTCTCTAATTTTTATTCACAAAAATTTAGCTGAATATCACAGCTCGGTAATTAGTGAAAAAATTTCTAGTAATCCATAACCGCTCTTCGAGTCAGCAACGGTTATGTTCTACATTTTTATTGCAATGCACGCATATTTCACCCGCTACGATCTCCTGCCGTTCTATAATAAAGCTACCTTCACATGTCTGGCAGCGAGCATTGAACCCGGATGGACCGGCTCACAGGTCGAACTGTCAAAATATTCAGCAACTACGGGAAGTTACGACAGAAGAGCGTTATTTAACAAATGCTGCTGTTGCCTGCGACAAACATTGTTTTATTTTCTAACAAACTTTTTCTAGGTACCAACAGGCGATGCATGTCTCTTTTTTTTTAGAGAAACCTATTAAGTAGCTGTAGAAAATTACAGGGCGGCTTTGTGCGGTTTTGCTGCAATGTGAGCCCATGATGGCCGGCTGCTAATTTATATCCCCAAAAGTTGGGCGTGCCCCATTTAGAATGCATTTCAGCATAAAAGACTAGTGCGGCCGAAATGAGGATTTTAAGTCAGACCAGCACCAAAAATTTTTTTTCTATACGGTGTGATGACCGGAAAACTCCAAGCAGTGCGGAAGAATTCATACTTCAATTGGCTGCGCGCTGTCTTGAACTTTCCACTGCTTATTGACACTATTACCTTCAATTTAAACGTGCTGGAGATTATGTTCTAGTTCCTCAACAATTTTTCAGCCCATTCGAATAGTGTTGCAGGCACGGGAAGATATTCACTTAAAGTTTCAGTTCCTTTTTTCCTAAGAAAACTAAGACTTCTGTGTGCTCACAACCAAGTCCAAATATCACCCATAACCCTAGCGCTGATACGCTCTTGGCGGTGCTTTGTCTTTTTCTACCTGGAGTAGTTCCGTTCTTTATCCGGCATCAACTTAAGTCCTCAGCCTACCTCGGCCACGACTGCCTCTCGATCAGCGAGCAAAGCGCCGGCTAATTCCCGCACATGCTCTTCAGTTGCTTTCTTTTCCAGCTTTACGGTGTCGAAATTTCCTCGTTAAACATTAGTAGAGCGGATGTAGCGGATGTACGCTTCCGTTTCCCGCTTCCGCAATTCTGAAAGTTTTCTTTCACAAGTGTGAAAAGGTGTGCGCGTGTGCCAGCCCTTCCTTGTTTACGTTCGCCTAAGAGTAATACGCTGTTCTTGTGCCCTCGAAAGGCGTGTTTCCATCTAGAGCTCGAAGAACTTCTCCATAGTTTAACTTTCGTGAAGGATTTGGGAGGTTTTAGAGAAAGTCGCGTCCACTGTGAAGCCTCCACACAGCTGAAGAGGCAGTGGGCACTAAGAATTTCTTCAGAATACCTTCTTCTATTTGTACATGATTTTGCAGCCGTTTTCTGTCTGCGGCCTGTGCCAGTTGACTGGTAAAATACAACACTGATTATCTGGCCAATGCCGCGTTGAAGATCAGGCGCAACAATCATGCGCAGTTTTGTTCTTCTTCGCTAAAACCAGAATCTTCTTTTTTCTCTTTTTAAAAGGATGAGAGAATCAAGAAATCATGGTCAGATGAATTAAATACTCGGTGGTTGTTCTTCGTATGAAGAAGTGATGGGACAGTGCTATTGATGGACTCCAGATGAATGCAAGCATAAAGTATGTATAAAAAGTGACCGTAACATAAACCCTAGGCCAACGACAAGAGCTCTTAGATTCACAATGCGAAAATAATTATGTCGAGTTGATTGCGATAACAGAAGACTGCCTTTCATTAGCTTTCACCCGTATTAGATTTTTTCTTTAAGCTAATATTTTTTCCCCTTAAACGTTGGCTAGAGCAAGCGCACTTTTTCTGCTCGAAATATCAAACTATACAACAATTGTGCGTTTAATTAATGTACGTATGCATTTCAAGAACAGTCAGAGCTGTTGAGCAAGCGTTTAGACATCGCGGACGTGCATTATTTTCTAAATGACTCGTTCATTTTTAATTATCTGTATTGTGTTCCTAGTGAGCGGCCATAAAAGCAATTGACCTAGTGAAAGAAAACAAGCGCCTACTGAAAAGAGTACTGAAAGTTTCTCATGGCGAAGAAAAATGTGCTGACTAAAGAATGGTGTGATTAGGAAGCTTGTAATTAAATCATAATGATACCATTTTTTTGTCGCAGAGGTAACTTCATAAATACCAGACTAGGAATTAAAGACCTAATTATTCAAACATGGTGCATATCCTTTACAATTCCTCTGTCGGTGCGCTTTCAGGCACATTGCCTTCTATTATGTGTATTCGCGGGCGAAGTGAGCACGTTGGATGCTAGTTGTTTATATGAACTGTGGATTTATGGGAGTGATCGAAATGTTCGATGGGCGTGCACGAAGGCACCATGAAACGAAGTGTATCACTCTGTCAGAAAGGCATCTAGCTTGTTTCTTAACTTAGTGCTTCTGAAATTTCAGGCCTCTTAGAGGAAGAGGTGGCGATGTCACTTCTCATACCTACACACGTTGCTTTCTCTTCTCTGCTGTACAGACGCTGAAGAAAGCCGATTCTTCCAATTTCCGCTATTTGCATACCAGTTCCACGCAAGAAAAGCTTCGGCTGTCAATTATATTGCCATGAGCTAAAATTATCTAAACAAGCCTACCCATTCACCTCGTGCATAGTGTGCTCTTGTCTCGAATGCAGCGCAAATATGCATTACAACTGAACACCATTCAGCCCACAAAGCGATTCACCTTTCGTAGTAGGTATTGTAAAGATGACTAGTAGGATTGTTCCTGAGAAACTTCAGCTTGGTACTTACCGCTAGAATGGGATATTCTGCAGCTATTGAAACATTGACCTCTCCACGAAATGCATAGGACACTAAGCTGTGCAAAAAGATATAATGGTTGGCCCCTAAAGAGGAGGCGGGCTCCCACAAGAATATGCGATCCCTCGCGAGAGAGAAAATGCAGTGGCCAGTCACAAATGCCAACAGACGGCGGGTATTGAGATCGAGAAGGCCGCTAATGAAGAAGCCAGGCAAACCTACTACGCAGAAGCGGCATCTGGGGAAAGATCATTCGCTCTGTGAGGTGAAAGTAGTCAATGGTTGACCAAGTTCCTCCTGCATTTATCTGATAAGACGGGGATCTTATAGCCCCGAATCACTGCACTAAGAGGTGCACTTCAAAGTGCAGCAACTTTGACAAAGAAAACTTTTTTTTTGCTTTGTCAGCATTACGATCGCAGGGACTATATTGTGCTTTTTATGTACATAATCGAGTAAAAAAATATTATGTACACTTTCTCGTTTTACTCTTTTTCATTTCTCAATCCGATAGTATTTCCGCACAATCTTTCATAGTGCTTATTTCATTAGCCGAAAATCGAATATAATGACGAGAACCTCACCTAAATGAGGAGCTCCGCATCTTTCAGCTACGGTTTCATGAAAATAATTTATAGCACTATGCGACACATTTGTTCGACTGGACAGAGGAATGACTGGCGTTGTGATTACAAATTACCGTGCTCCAGTCACACGGCCACTCCTACGCAAAGCAGTGGCTCTGTATGAAATCGACCCCAATATACGCTAAAGTAGCACCGGTACCATAGGTAGCACTGAAGGTCGCAGATAGCGTAACAGTGTTATCGCAGAGCTGCCGCTCCCAACGTTTCACGAGGCTAGACGTGGCGCTTGCTGTGTTACAGTATGTCACACGTCCAGCCCAATCGTTCAGGATGACACTGGTGACCACTCTGAAGGCTACTCTACACACAACGTAAATACACTCCAAAGATTATGGTTTGAGAGTTGCCGCCATAGCTCAGTTGGTTGACCATCGTAAGCGACATGCAGAGCTCATGTGTACAGATCCCACTGATGGCATGTTGTTATCGTTTCTTCCATTGTATTCAATTATCTTTCACCTCGAAAACAATTTAATAATTTTCCTGCATCAGTCGCATAAGTTTAAAAGAATTTGTATCCGTTCCTATATTCAGCTTGATGAATCACTCTAGAAATGGGCCCAGCCTCTATTAGAGCAAGCTTATATTTAATAGATGGAATAATTAAACTCATAATGGAGGTTTCATGAAATAGAGAATACTGATATAAGCAGTACCACTAAGGAAGAAAGTTTCTTCAGGTAAAGTTCAGGCTGGCGAAGCCGAGGACATCTCAGCATTTTTTTTGTCATAAGTGACCGAGTGGGTATGTCTCGCACACGAATTAAGGGAGAACTATCATTAACTAGCTCACATATTCAGGACTGAATAACATGCTCAAGGTGGAGGCCACCCACGTGGACGTATTAAGTCCTTCTTACTTTTGCTCACTTCCGCTCAGAGCTAATAAAACTTCGACTGCATTTTCCCATACTAAAGCCCACGTAGTTTCAGTCTGTTTATAGAGTTCTGTTTTAAAATTTCTCGAATAATGCATTCTGCAAGCGTGCTCGAGGAGATACAACGTTTCTCTTGCGGTGTCCATGATCTTTGAAAATGCGCTTTAATTTGAAGTAATGACGCAGAGATGCATTGTTAATTATAACATATATGCTTCGATATCTTTGGTCAGCGATGCACTACAAATTTGCGTAAAGTTAACGCTTTTTTATCAGATAGCAGTTTTTCACTAAATTCGTAATATTTTAAACACCCACGAGAAATATTATTTCTACACGCTTTTTTCACTTCATGGGATGATTGCCTACTTTTCCGAGAGCTGTAGATTACAGGTAGATATCAGCAAGCTAGAGCAAATTAAGTTATACTGTCCAATCCAAGCAGCAATAAAAATTGGCTATGGCTTAGCTCGGTTATGCCAGGATATGCGTAGCGAAAGCAAGTGTGAAACTCCCCGGTTGGCCTTCACATATTCCACAACGTATGAAGCGCAGGCATGATCGTCCAGTATGACCTGTAGGTCCATGTTTGACTTCAGCACCGAGGCTATCCAGGGATTGACGGGGTTGCGTCAATCTTAAGCCTATTCACTAGCTGAACGGCATGTTGTTCGCCTTCTTGAGCCCGCTGAAGTCTCTTGGTCGCATTACATCGTTCATCACAGGCCGTCCTCAGTGAAGCAGGACTCAGTCGCTCCTCCGGCTGCTGTCGCTGCTGCTAGCGGTCGAGACATCGGACGTTAAACGTGCCCGTCTCGCGGCGGCATATTCACGGCGGCGTTTAGCCAGCCGCTCAGCGCACTGTTCCTCTTCTTCCTGAGCGATTCGTTTCCTCTTAATCTCGTTCCGATGTCGATTCGAGGCCTCCTTCTGCTTAGCAGACTTGTCGACGTCCATACTTCTGCCTGGACTGTGGTTGCGGCGCCCCCGTGCTCTCATTTTCAATCCTCCGACATGTTATGAGGCAAATCAAAGCTGGCGAAACGAGCGGAGGCGAGCGCAGTGACGAGGAAAGCGGTGTGACGTCATACCAAACGGCGGCGGCGGTTCCGCTGCGATGGATGGATGGAAAAAAACTTTATTTACGATGAATTTAAAATGTTCTTGACCCTTACGGGTCACTGGGCGCCGTGGTCGATCCTCGGTCCAGGATGCCGCACTTGACAGCTGCCAGCGTGGCTCGGCGTAAGACAAATGTTTGCGCTTCCTCGTCCTGGCTGGCCAGCAAGTGCTCCCACTGCGTCATAGTCGGGTGGTCTGTTTTAGGCTCTAAGTCTGCCTTAGGGCACATCTATGTGACATGCTCTAGTGTAGGTTCACCCTGGCACCACGGGCGTTCGTCTGCATATAGTGTAGAGAAAATTTGTGTAGTTTGTGCAGGTGCGGGTAGGTACCGGTGTGTAGACTGCGCCAGTCTACCGCCTCCTCTTTGGTTAGCCTTTTGTGTGGGGCTGGGTAGCGTTTCCGCTGACCCCTGTAATGATCGAGTATGTCGGTGTACGTGGGGGTAACTTGGTCAAAGGTGCCCGTGGTGCAAGGTGTTGAGTCTGCATGGTTGACGTACCCTCGAGCTGACTCGTCTGCTGGCGCGCGGTGTGACGTCACGCCAGACGGCGCGGCGAGTGCGCGGCGTCCGCCGAACTGCGGCGGTTGCCGGGCAGCAGCTCAAGGTCAGTTTCTGTGCCTCCTCGGAGCACCGCCACAGCGAAATTGCAATTTTGTGACCAGTAAAGCTCTCGCTTTAAAACCATCACTCTTACGTGCTTTCATTCATATCCAGCTCTTTCAGCCATTATACCTAAACAGCTTCTTCTTTGCTGGACATATTTACGGCCTACTAAAACGAGAAAGCTAATGTCACCTGATGTCCAATTTGCCAATAGAAAGAAAACATTCCGACAACAGCAGCGCCATCACCGCAAGGACACCGCTAAAAACGCTCCAGAGCTAGTTATTATCGATACTGTTGAAAAGAACCACTGCTTGCGCTTTATGGGGGCGTCTATTTCGAAGTATGTTTCCGCCCTGGGATAGTCGGCAGGCTCGTGTCACTTTAGTTTTCTTTTATTTCTCTAATTTCTCCGATGCTTGCGCACTATATCCTTCTGCCAGCTCATGGTACTGTTTCAGAAGCTACGCTGCCATATTCCCAATAGCACTTAAATTTCAGTCGGTGAGTCCATGTTTCAGAGCATAGCCACTTACCCATTCACATATTTCACGTAAAGAAAATATATGATTGTTGTGACTGGAAGGACTGTTGATTGTGGTTTCAGCACTGTATATATTTCGGAGTGCGTAAAAAATCTTTCTTTTCATCTCAGCGCCACGTATGTATATTCTTTTTCTCTGTCCGTGCTGTACAGCCTTGCTTTCAGAGAGTCTTATAGTGCGTTAGCAAGCACAAGAGAACTGGTTCATTGAACTCACGAGAAACTTGAGCATGCTCGTCGGAATTTTATCATTGCGTACTAGAGAAATCTTCCTAATTCCTCATTTATACATTTGTGCGACCTTGTCAAGAACGTTTCGTAGAAGTAACACTAAATATCCCATAAGGAACATGAACAGTTTCTTCAGTTCTATTCACATCACCAGTTCAATTATCGAATGTCATCAAATGGTCGCAAATTTGAATCGTGTTCCTCAGATAAATTCGGGACAAAGATGCGGGTCCTTCTAGATTGGCAAACATTACTAGCCCTTCTTGTGTCCCATGATCTTCCCTCAACAACAGTGACCGTGTGCCGCACCAACCACCCTTTCTATTCTAACTCCAATCTTGAGAGCGTATAAGTAGGACGTACCTAAATATTTGGTCAAATGGCTACGATTTGGGTACTTTATCCGTGAGGTCATCCTAATTTATTTCGTTGATATGCTGGTATCCAGTAGAACAAATTTGTTTTCTTACACGGGAAGTTGTTATAGAAAAGCTTTCTCGCCTCTGCGCTGAGGGGCTGCCACAGTGAAAATCGAGCGTGCGCATTTAAACGAGCACACAGAACAGCCAGCACCCCCCCCCCCCCCCCTCCTCTTAGAATCAACCTGCGTCTGGCTCCTGATTGATTATACTTCGCCTATGCAGGGGCTGCTATCATGGTATACAGACAAGGGTAAGGGTAATTGTCCATTGTCACACCTCCACCTGGTATGCGGCCGATCTTTGCCCCTTCATCATTATTGACCGAAAGTTATTCTTCTGGATAGGCCGCATGGATGCAAGCACAAAAAGGAAATAACCTTCAGAAAAACTGCTTGTTTCATTCTAGTATCCCAGATTCGTTTCTTCCTCAGTTCCTTGTCTGTTCGTGATCCACTATGCGAAGCACGGTAATACTGTCGCCAACACTGCTTTACTGTTTGAACCATTCACGCTCACGCTCGAGGAAATACGCCAAAGATACACAAAGAACAGTGCGTGCTTTTCTATTATACATCATTTGTTGTCACTTCTTAAGTTAATCAGCGCGGAACGCTGAGGAAAAGATATTCTATAGCCTGATGTCCCACATTCTAGATTAAAATTTTTCTAAATTGAATATTTATGATATACTGGCGCGGAAAACTTTAAGGTAATAGTCCATTCTTCTGATATATAGCAAAATCTTTCTTTAAAAATCTTTTCATCGCTCGCATCGAAAAGTGAAGGACTGCCACAGAAAACCAAAGAGACAGCAAAAACATTAATAGATCAAAACAATTCAAGACTGCCGTCGAGTGATCCATGGAGTCATTCATTGCTGTAGCAAAATCTTACATTATTTGAAAAAAAAATGCATTTATCAACGGTCTCCTGCTCAAAAATGCTTTTGTACAGAATTGTTGGGTACGCTGTTTTTCTCGTCTAGGGACTAGACAGCGTACGCTACCAAATTCTGCACTCTCCTACGGAGCGAAGATATTCGGGAGGCTCTGTGCAACGTTCTCCCCACTTCCGCCAGGTCAAGAAGTTTATGTGGCCGCAAGACGCCCAGATCTAAGCCTATGGGTGCCTCCGTATATTGAGGCCCATAGAGCACTCGGGTAAGAAGAGCGCATATCTCATTCGCCGGGCTCGTAGCCATTGGACCATGCAAAGCGGACGCGCCACGCCATGCCCTTCGTAGACGCTGGCAACATAAAATGGGAACATGCAAAATAAGCGCACAAGAAATAACTTGGACGGCAACCCTCGAATATACAGCGGCCGAACACGATTCGCTGCTTTGCTGCGCGACCGGCGGGCCCAATCATTCCTTGATTTTCCACGTCATCGCCCAAGCATTAAAATATGCAACGCGGTTTGTTCTAGATATACACTCGTCTCTTCTATATGGTAGAGGGGAAGTTGTCATGTACTGTTTTTTCTCTTGATCTGAAATAGTTCCTGTAGGAAGCTTTGTTCCCTAAATATTCATGGCTACTCATACATGGTCTCTCCCATGAAAGAAAAGCTTCAGGTGGCTAGGAAAATCATCATGTGGGGAAGTTACAAGCCTACATATTGTCTTGAAGTAAAAATTTTGGTGATGTTTGGGATGTAGCACAAACATCTAATTTTGCTGAACATTATCCAGCCCACAGAACGCATGATAGCTTGTTGTATAAGTTGTACCAATAACAAAGACCGTTCCCGAGAAATTTTACCTTTGTTGCGTCAAATAGCTTACGAGCACAACCTGGAGTTCCGACACTGGCTCCTCCATCAAAGGCTACCGGTACATCGCGATGCAATATGAAATAGTATTCAGCAGCTAAAGACCAGGCTGGTGCTCAGATTGATGAGGGATCCCTCACAAGAGAGATTACAGTGGCCCGGCTATCATACCAATAGAAAACGAGAATACAATTGAGAAATCAGGTAACTGAACAAGAAACGGAACGCTAGAACACATAAGTCCGATGTGGAGAAAAGCCTTTCTATCTATGGGGAGGGTCAAAGATGCGAATGGTTGACCGATTTCCTCGTATACTTTCAACTTCTGAGACATGCTTCATGAAAACTTGAAGCATTGAGGTAAAAATTGCAAGCCAGAATGCAACAGCCTCAGGAAAGGAAACACTCCTCCCAAGTCTAGCATTTCTGGATAGTTTTAATTAAGAGGAAACTTCGTAATATTGTCAGTTACTGCTACGTAAAGTTTAAGGTTACGGTATATTCTTCAGATGCGTAGCGAAATTTTTCTTCTAAATTAGCGCATGGCTCACATCGAGTGCTTATGACTGCCTTACAAAAGCAATAATTAAATTTTGACGATAGCTAAACCATTAATGGGAAAGACAGTGAAGGTCGCCTTGGCGAAATGCGCAAAAAATAGTGATTGTTATAGTAGAGTTTAAAAAAATGGCGGTGGAAAACATCTTCCTGTCAGAAATTCCTCCTGTCCAAAATTTATCGGCAGGTTTTGTAGTCATGCTGATCGGTGGGAGCATATTCTATTGTACTAGACTAGAACAACAAAAAAGAAAGATGATCGCATAAACAATCAAATAGATCACTCTCCTATTGTCATGAATTCGATCTTTGAATCCGGCAGCCTTGCTGCAGACATGCTCGTAGTTCTTTCTTACTTCGTTGAAGCGGAATTCTGAGCATCCTTGAGCCAAGCTTTGTTAAAAAATGTTGAGTAGTGATTTGCGGCGAGCCTGTTAGACTGACCAGAGAGTGACTACAGGTGTTTTTTTAAGATTATTTTCTTCAAATGATACGGCTACTGCTATGCCAGTCACTATCTACACAAATGGCGACATTTTATAGGCAGAATAATCGGGTTCTAGTACAGCTGCCGCTCTCACCGTTCAATCACGTTCCACTTTGCACTTGCATTACAGAACAATCCTTGACCGCCAAAATGGTCTGGGCTGTTGCTGGTGAAGACATTTAATTTAGGGTAGACGCAACATAAATATGTTCTAGTAGAAAAGTTGACAAGCCACTAAGGTAGCTAAGATGGTCGATCACTGCGCGTTACATACGGATCTCGTGGGTTCTAATGTGACTGACTGCATGTGGTTTTCTTGGAATGACCTTTAACATAAAAATTATTACACTATTGATTGTCAGTGATCAGCTTGATAGATAATAAATTAAATTCTCTATGCTTTCAGTTGTTCCAGTTGGTGTTGGCTTCGTTCATATAACTATTCACATAAACATATTATTTAAAACGCTGAAAGGCTGATTTGCTCTTTCTGCCAAAAATAACCGAGCAGCGGCGATAACGCCGGGAGCGGCTTCGCGGCCGAATGGGGCTGGGGCGGTTCCTCGACGCTGGCCCCTAGGCACTGGCTGCGAGTGTAAATTAGCTGACGTCATCATGCGTAACTCCTCTGCTTTCTTTGACAAAAAGAATTAAGCCGGCAGCATGTGTGATGAACGATTTCGCGCCTTCGGAGCATTGTCATGTTAAGCGAAGGCGCGAGATTACGTCAAACACTTCGGACTCGCAGCATGGGGTCTGGGCCCACTGTCGTGGGGCGCAGCGAGGCCGCTCCGGACACAGCACGTCTGCTCGCTTACTTTTGGCGAAGTCGGCATGTCACAAAATTTTAGAGTGTGCGTAAATGCGTCAAGCAGTCGGCGAGGGACATCATTGTAAATCTGGGATCATTAATATTGGCTGGTAGGGTGATTTTTTCTGAGGTAAGACGGTCTTGCTCCCGAGTTCTGCTGACGAAGAAATTGCAGCTGGCCCGACGATGGGACTGGTGGCATTTGATATACGCGAAAGGTAGTCTAGGCAAAAACAAAGGGTTTCGGCACTTTCTATTATGTGCCGTATTGGCTTTGATGTTGCAAAGAAAAAGTTCAACGCGCGCAAAAGAACGTTTTGTTAGTTTATGTTAAGTATGGAGAATATAACCTTGGTGAATCGCTATAGAACTTGGGTCAGGATCGCCTATATTAAAGAATTCACCATTTAGTGAAGCTGCCTTGAGAAGTGCGTTTATATATATATATATATATATATATATATATATATATATATATATATATATATATATATATATATATATATATATATATATATACATACACATTGCATCTTACAGCGAGAAACGCATGTCTCCGCTAGACTTGCCTATTGCGGCCAATCGCACGATGAATTTGGAGACCACCCATTGGGTGTAATAAGTCCTTAAAACGTTTGCTGAATCGCTCTGACAGGAAAAGTGACTTCATTTTCAATTCTTAAAGCGTGTATATTTTGTGTTGTTGACGCCAATGATCTTTCTTCCATATGCGATGTGATAAGAAGCACTCGCACATTGCTAATGCTCTTAATTCTATCAGAGAAACATTCATATGCTTCCTCTACAATATAATGCGAATTTTCACACAACGAAAGATTTTGGGTCCAGGTGCATTGTGTTTCGTCAGATTTCTAATGTAGTAAAAACTCTCTAAAAACTGCTTGAAAACGATTTTTTGAACGACACAGATTGACTGCCAGCCTCCACAGAGAATAGCAATTCACAGGTAAAAACGACGAATGCAAAGTAAATGGTGGCATTGATTGCCTCCTAGGCGGCCGTAAAACTTGCATCATATTTGCTTCCATAATGCCGAGCATAGCGGTTTTTTAACGACGCGCTAAACAATTTCTTCCCAGCTGAGCGTATTTACGACCCTCTGAAACAGGCAAGCACACGCCAACTGTTCACCACTTTGTTGCAAACGGAATGGAGCGCTGACGCCAGCAGCACCATTGGGTAAAAGATGGCTGGAAAAGCGTTCCAGCTCATTTTAGAGCAAGTCTGCAGAAACACACGACTGCTTGCGCTTATGCGGGTGCACTGATTTGGAACGCCCTTTGAACCGAGTTATAGTGTGCAGGCTCGCGTGCTCTTTTTTCATTCCTCGAACGCTGACTTGTCCTATTGTTCGACAAGCTCAAAGAGTGCACTTTGTTACAAGCTATTCTGCCTTGTTCACGATAACCCTTTCTAGTCAGTCGGTAAGGCTGCAATGGTTTACGCTAGGAGAACTTGCGGTCGCACAATTGGCCTGACGGAAACTTCAGGTTTTTTGTGACGGCAGTAACTGTTGATTGTTGTTTCTCCATTATATATATATATATATCCTGGAGCACTTCTTCTGTGCAATTTTTTTTCACCGCTGAGTATAGGCGCCTTCTTTCTCTCCGGTCGTATCCTCTAGAACTGTCTTTAAATTGTCTTATAGTCAACAAGCACGCACATTTCAACTGGCTCATGTACCTGGAAAGAAACTTCTTTACCTTTCTCCGCAATTTTTTGTTGGAGTGAGATTTATTTTCTGCTTGCTAAAATAACCATTCTACTCTGTATTTATTTTCTTACGGGGCCTTGTCAGCAATGATTAATAGAAATAACTCTAAATATTACAGAAGACAAACACAATGACTGCTTCCGTGCTATTGCAGGATGAGTTCAATTTCTTTGTCAAAAGCCTGAAGAAACACCACCCTTCATAATTGTGTCCTTCAGATAAAAGCAATAACACGAGGCGATACGTTCTTTGTTGATAAAGATTACTATCCCGTCTTATCTCCAGAGGTGTTTCCTCAAAAATTTCTCGTTTTGAGGGCCTGAATTGAAGCCTTCTCTAATAAATAATAATAAAAATTAGTTTTGGCGGAAAGCAAATCGCGCAGTATCTTTCTCCTGATACCTGAACCGTGCCGTAAGGGAAGGGATAAAGGAGGGAGTGAAAGAAGAAAGGAAGAAAGATTTTCCGTAGTGGAGGGCTCCGGAATAATTTTGACCACCTGGGGATCTTTAACGTGCACTGACATCGAACAGCACGCGGGCGCCTTAGCGTTTTCCCTCCATAAAAACGCAGCCGCCACGGTCGGGTTCGAACCCAGGAACTCCGGATCAGTAGCCTAGAGCCCTACCTCTGTGTCACCGCGACGAGTATTGAAGCCTACTCTACAACCATCGTCTGAATGGGTATATGTAGCGCCTAATTCAAACTTTCCGCAAATGGCGGCCGCTGAGGTGTTTGAACAGAGAGCAAATATCATTAAATATGGTTGCATGGCCCATCTCATAAAATTATTGGTTCTTTTTCTTACCAGAGGAGGAAGAAGAGGAAAGGTAGGGAGGTTGACCGGATGAATGATCAGTTTCTACCCTACATGGGGGGAAAGGGGTGAGGGGATAAAAGATGAAAGAGAAAGGAGAGTCACATGAAAAGTCAGCGCTCGATAAAGTCACAGCCTATCGTGCAGGCCAGAAGCAATTGTTGGCCTGAGTAATTGTTATAGCAGTCCCTGCGCCTGTGCGTCTAACAGCAGCTGTGTTCATCGATCATCCGTGATCAAATAACCACATCGTGCATATGCTACCCCCCTCCCCCCTCCCCCCTCCCCCAACTTCCCCAACTCCTCCAGAACACAGCATGCACTGATGGCTGCTCAGTACCTATTATATTTTGGTATTATATTGGCCGCTATGATTGAATGCAGGCATCTCGGGTGGGGGGGGGGGGGGGTTATGTGGTTTCAAGGGGTCTGCCACAATATTTTTCAACAATCACCTTATATGAGGCCTGCCAGTGGGGGCGTTTTTGTAATCATTTCTCGTTCACTAACGTTTCCCCTCTATGATTCTTAACGCACACAAGTTCTTCCAATTAAGCCAAACAAACTTACAAGTAAAATTCAGATAACCTGCCAGGCGATCTGCTCTCCTCGTTCTAGCGTTGCCGATGTGTTTTTTTTTTTAACGACGTAGGTACACTACCTCATCGCGATGCACGGTAACAAAGCCGCCAGATTTCATTTTTTTAGCAATACAGGCTCACGCAGCCGAAAAAAAAATGCTTAAGAGCCCTTGCCAACAGCACGTGCCTTTCTTAAGATAGAAAGTTTCCCCAATTCTGAGTGAATCACCGCAAAAATATAGGAAAATTTACCTTACGACATTTATCTTCCCCGACCAGAGCCCGAAAAGGCTACGATACTCAACCTGTCACGCTCTTAAGGAGCAGAGGTATTCACGGGATTCTTGCAGCATTCTCCCTGCTTCCTTCACGCCATCAGATTGTTATGACTGCAAGAGGCCAAGATCCTAGCCTACGGGCGCCTCGGTGTATTGAGGCCGACGTAACGCTCCAATAAGATGAGCACGTAGCTGATTCGCCGTGCTCATAGCCGTTGGAGAAGGCAAAGACGATACACTACGCCATGCCTTTCCTACATGCCAGTACATAAGACTTCAGGAAACAAAACGACCGTAAAAGAAAAAAATGTTTCCGCGTTTCCACAAGATGGACAGCTGCCGAACACTATTCGGTGCGTCGCTAGATGATTGGTGGACCCACGTGTTCCGTTATTTTCTACGCCAGCGCTCAAGCACGCAAATAATTCATCGCATTTGGTTCAATCTCAGACAAAGCAAGAGCTACGCTCGTCCCTTGTTTATTGTAGAGGAAAATTTTCCACATATTGTTATTTTCTTGACCTATGGTAGTTTCCCAATTGAAATTTTTTGCAGCTGAGAATAACTTCTTTGGTCGTACAGCCTTTGTTAATTACTATATTCTCTACAATGCACAATATGAACCTATAACTGTGATTTGAGATCTGGTCTTGCATATCTGTATATTTTGAAGCGACCCACACCGAGATATGCGTTAATGACTGAAAATGAAATAGAGGGTAGAAAAAATAATCAGACTAATATACCAACGAACACTGTGAACAATAATTTTCTGCAATATGCATTTCCTCTACATGAGGCAGAACCTAAAGCTGGTTTGAAACCCAGACTTTCCAGCCAAGCCTATGAGAACGTTTTCACACCAAGAACATTTTCGTTAATGAATGCAAAGTTTTTGTGAGATGTCGCAATAAGGTGCAGTAATCTGTAAAATGATTTTATCTTTAGGGCCTAAATTGGCGGTAAGATTGAACTGTATCGACTGAAAAAAGAGATTCGTGCAAACTTCCGCGGTATCGCCATCTTTGTCGACCTTAGGGTCCCAACGGGAAACCTTCTGGCCTGAACACTTCTCACCAGTGCTGTAAGCCTCAATTATATATCTTGATCAGGAAAGGTGGCGGCAAACCATTCTGTGGAAAACTGCACAGGGGGTACATTTGTGGTAAAATGAATATTTCTAGGACTGAATATTGCCAACGAAACCCCCGTACCGCAGTCACCTCAGAACGTAAAGAGTTATACGCAGAAAGTGTACGGAAAAATTAGTCACTAAGTATTTTTCAGCAAAATCTCATGTCGCAGTGAAAAAAAAATCTAACCTGCAGAGTATTACCTGGACTGCATTCTCACTCTCCAGGTAACAGGCGCCAGTCCAGTAGATACACTACGGTCTCTTTTATGCGAACCTCAACGAATATTATTCCCGCTATACATGAATTTTCTCGCAAGTTACTATTTCTCTCTCACCATTTTCTGCCACTCATTATTTCCGCCTTTTCATCTTACGATCTTGAACTTTATACGTTTACTGCAGAGATGTCAAGTCCTTGCGAATGCTGTTCTCACCATTTCTTCGTGCGCAAAACTTCTAGCATTCTCAGTCGCACAAACATTGCAACATTCGAAAAGCGGCTCCACAAAACTTGGGAGAAGCCGTTAGATTTCTGCCGCACTTAAAGTCGGCAAGCGGAAACTACCTACGTTCCCTTTTCCTTTTCTCTTTTCACCCTTGTGGCTATGCTGCCCGGCTCTGTTGCGTTCCGGTTTCTTTCCGGTGTCACGTTCCGGTTTTCTGGTTCCAAGGGGAAAGCCCCTAGGCGCGCGCTAAACGGGCCAGAACTTTTCCTTGCGACCCCCTGCTTCCGGCGCACTGAGCCGCAGGATGTCACTCGCAGTGCACCTGACTGCTATTACGTGAGCTCTGCTGCGTGTCCCCATCGGTTACTTGTTCGCTTCAAGCCGGGACAACTGCTCGCCGAGTTCACTCAAGCGTGTGGCTGTCTTCGTATTTTGTGCATGTTTAGCTTTTATTGGTGCAGTTGCTTTTGCAACTAGTTTTCGTTCTCTTTCCGCACATTCGTCTACACATCCGCGGCAATGACTTTTTAGTTTTCCTTCTGTGCTTAGTGGGGTAGGCATTGCTGATGCCGCCACCAGAAGAATGCGCCTTCAAAGCTAAAGTTAAGCGTTCCCCAAAATCGTACCGAGAGCGAGGAATAGTCAATTTATGCGAATAACATGGCCCCTAATACCACATAAAGATACAACATAAAGAACAAAGAGGCGGCGGTAATAAATTGAGTGCACTATGAACCAAACACGTGTCCTTAATGCTTTCTAGATTTTTTTGCCGACATTAACGGTATCGCCATGAGCGAATTTTCTCAATGTACCAAAATAAATATCACGGTAACCATCTATTATAGTCCCACCTTGAAATTAAAAAAAAAAAATTCGCATTCGCAGCATGCATTCACACATTTCAGTTGTGGCATCTTGCCCGACCACCTCACTAACCCAAATAGTAATTTATAATTATTGTTACGGCTAAAACCTATATCGTGCATAAGGCTATATGGTATCACTGTATAAATATACAGGCGTACCTACCTTATATGGCTAAAACAACTAAAGTAATGCCACTGCATTCAGGCCCATGAAGAAAACATAAGCCTCTAGTGCACTATGAATACTTGTCAATATTGATTTAGTGCACCACTGCCAGATTTTATCGATGATCAGTTGCTTTTAGTACACATTTTTCTGGTGGTTGCTCATTTTATTGAGATTTTTGCGCAGAGTTTAGTGCCTGCGAGAGTAATCGAACAGACTTAAGACACATTCGGGGAGCCTGTTATGCACCGCAAAATGCTCTTATGTGGTAATTGATAACTTCAATAAAAATATTACAAAGCCCATCATACCCAGCAAGCGACGGGTCATTTCAAACGACGGACCAGTTTTCAAGAACCATCGTAAGTAGCTGTGCCATTTCAAATAAGAACTACATAAAAACTAACTGCCTAATGACACTTCACGGGCCGAGCGAATCAAATTTCTAGGATGGATTGCAAGAGCAATGCCGCCTATTTTCGATGCTATTTTAGTGATATTCGCCAAAATTTCGACCAAGACTAAGGCTGACGCTTGAATAACTTGAATCTCCCCTGAGTGAAACTCGCAGTGTGCACAAATACATAAGGTGAGTTTTCAAATTGAATTCCAGTGAAAAAGAAAAACAAAACACAAGAAGCGAAAAAAAGAAAATATCCTCGACCGGAGCCTTTTGAGGCCAGTTTTGTGAAAACACCTGAAATTTCTTTTCTGCGCATGCGTATTTCGTCATGGCCTTGATTTGGTGGTCCTTGTCACTCAAACTCTCTCCCGGCGCATGGCCCCTCTGCACCCACATTTTGGTGAAACGGGGTTCTCCTGGATGTACAGCGAAACCAGAAATTTCTAACAGCAGCGAAGGCAGCTTGGTTACAGGGTCTTCCGCTGACATTTTCGACTATCCCAGTGACGTCCAGCGGAGAACAAACGGATGGATGGCTAGCATCTGGACTCCAGGCAGGATGGCGCGTGAGCGACCCCACTTGACATAGTTTACATGTGAGGAGGTATGGATCACGAGGGACAAAGGCACGGACACGCGAACTCTCATTTCCTCTCATGCAGCCTCTCACGATGAGAAAACGTTCGCTCTTGTATTGAAGCACGTTTGCTTTACATTCACAAATACTGGACACCATTGATATGGGTTGACATGTAAAGAAGCAACGCAAAAGATTTTGATTGAGCAACTTTAATTTCCACCAGAAAAAAAACGTGTATCTTCGCCCCCGGCATGCAGGCCTGGGAGACGTGGTGTTGCGCGTCCACAGTTAGAGGCTGGCTGGCAGTTCTTGACTGGTAGCGTCTTCTTCCGCCAGATGGACGGTAGTGCGCTGGCGCTCAGGGTCCGGGATTTTTAGCAGGGTCTCCCAGGCTTCTCTGCTATCAATATGTTTGCCCGCCCTGAGAGAAATTGTGCACTCCCAAATTATGTGGTCGACGGTCCCTCTCGCCCTACAGTGTGTGCGTCGATAACGCGAAAGAGATAGGAAAGCTACACGACTGCGACATAGAAGAATACAGAACGACACTGTCTAAATGTCCGCATATATCTAGACGTGAGTACGGACAGAGCTTTGCTGCAATATTTCTTCAGAGGTGAAGTCTTTGTTTCACGAAACCGCGTCTTCGTGCCGGCAAAGGGAGAGTTCCTGGCGTACTGTTCGCCCCACCTATTGGTGCCTTCTATTTGACGTGGCCTGGACAACACTGCGTTCTCTTCCGCTTGAAGAGGACGCACCTCAGCGCTGACTACCAATGTTTATCCTTTTCTACTTACTTTCTTCTATTTTTGCTCGTCTATATGTTTCCAGGTATATGATAATCGTTTCGGTATCTCGCAGACGAATCCACAAGCCACCCTTGAAGGCAGCTAGCTGTGACTGGTGCGGAAAGGATGTCGAACCGCATGCTACCTGACATGGCTGTTGTTGTTGTTGTCATCTGTTGGAGTGGCACATACCCACTGCGGGGATTGGGGGGCACCTCGTACAGTCAAACAATTGTGAAGAAATCTCTCATTTAAGGTAGTCGAGGTTTTTGTGCTGAAAAAAAAGAAATTTTGAATTATAACTAACAATGAGTCTCCGTGACACAATGATAAAATTATGCAGATTCTCCACACTTGTTTCAGGATGTATCTATAGACATTTGCCCCAAAGAAGAGAAGAACCGAAATTTAAAAAGGTAGCCATGATTGTGCGAAACGAATCTGAAGATCAGTTTTTCGCAGAAAAGCAAACCACCGACAGGAGAGGAGAAAGTAATCTAGTGTTTCGATTTTACTAAATGTTTCATGAAGGTTCGACAGAATCGAACAAATAAAGATTCTGGAATTCTGGACCGCAAGAGGGCCAGAGATAACTGACATTCCCATGAACTAAGAAAGCCACACTCCAAAGAAAAGTCATATGTTGAAAATCTGCTACAGCAATGAGAGGATCATGACTCAAGGAATGCAGTTCCATTAACCATTGGAAGCGGGCTGCTGTCAATTGCACAATGTTTGCAGTAAATGGCACCACAGGTCCGCAAAGAGCAGACATTGCTAAAAAACTTAAAAATCACCCTTCACGTTAGTATCAAAGCCGCAATGCCCTGGTATTCAGTGCAAGCGCCTTTCTTTAACATGTGGAATGTAAAATCTTAGGGAACAGCCCAGAAGAGCGTCCGTCGAGCCTTCGAATGCAGTCAGGATAGAAAGGCTTCAGCAAGTATAATGACACCATTAACGTTGCAAGGGACCTGATGTAAGGCCAAACTCAATCCCTAGAAATTGAGCAGCGAATATAGGGGAATAATCAGGGGTTGGAAAAAGATAACTCCGATCATGAGCTCCGGAATAAATGCTAATAGCTGCCTTTTCTTTTTGCTGAGAGGCATCTGTGAAAATTGCAATATGTGTTGGACATTTTTCTAGATACTTTTCTATAAGCTTTTTAAAACATTTGCAGCCAAATGTTTTCCATTTTATGGAAGAGTGTTGTCAAAGTGAATGACAGCATCGGTCCGCAGGTTGTGAACCCTGTCTACAGAACTAATTGTGACTGAAATTTTTTATCGCACAATATTTGTGAACTAAATCTGAGGGAAATTATACCTAGAGCAAATAACACCGGACATAATTGCGGAGGTTGCGCTTCAGGTATTTTTCCTCTTCGCCTTCTTGGTTTCAGAAAAGGGTATGCAAAACAATTTCTTTTCAGATTTTTTTTAAATAATCTGGTGCCTGAAGTAGCTGAAAAGTATTATTTTGCTCAAGCCTTTGTAACGGCAACATAAAAGTTGGGGCGCACTGCCTTCATCACACGAGGTATTAGCGTAAGCAGGCGAGCATTTTCTGAAAAGGCCGGCCCTAACCTCGTTCAATAACGAGGACCCTTTAATTATCCTTCATATTTCTGTTTTTGCACGTGCGTCTGGTTCCGTAAAACGCAGGCTACCACTGCTGCTCTTTACGTTCAACGACTGCTATACAGTAGTTCATCTCGGGACATCGCTGCAAAGGAGCACGCGATATGCAAATCAGAAAAGGAGCAGCAGATAAATGCAGAACTTCTGAAAAAAATATGAGGTGGCCAGAAAATAAAAAGCACATATACCGCAGAAAGCTTGCTTTCTCATTACTTCAATATACCAGCGCTCTCTTCTCTGGGGAGGATACGAAAGATTTAGGGTGATGTAGAGCAGCAAAATAAAGAAGCATGCTCTTCTGCCTTAATTCCACAAGACAGGCAACCACTTATCCGAGATATGAAGCAGAAGAAACGCAAGTAACCCTGGACAAACAGGCGAGCGAGCGAAAAGAACATCGTCTCACTCTACTGAGAACAAATGAGAAGGTGTCAGCAATAAAACTGCGAGAAAGGCATTTACGCGTTGTGAAACGAAGCCGAGGCAGAAAAGACGAAAATTAGGAAGGAACACACTGAATTTTTTATTGTTTCATAATAGGCAGACGCTTTCTACGTGGCCATATTTCCCCATAGGCACGCAACGCACCAAAAAGTGAAGCCGGCGGTCTCTCTTCGGAGAAAACAGAGGATTCTCACTTTCCTTAAAACAGCGTTACTGCGCATGGATAAAATATAAAACACGAAGTGAACTTAGTTTAATGCGGAGGATTTTTCGGCTTGAATTTAAGGATATTTGAATGCTTCGTGCGATATTCAATAGTTATGAACGGACGGCTTCAGTGTCAGAGGTTTACTTTGTTTGAGGAGGATAAAATATAATAAAAAATTCTAAGGACGGTTGCGTTACTCCCTGTTGCAAAATTTGAGCGCAGTAGGTGTCTCGGGCTCTGAGGCTGTTTGTTATGCTTTGCTTGGTCTTCGGCACGTCTGGCGACGGTATTATTTCGATAGTAGTAGTATTAGTTGATGACGACGATGTGCAGTGAACAGCGCTCGATAATGTGTACAAATATTAGTCTGATCACAATATTAGTTGAATAAGATCTGCATTACACAGTGCGTCAAGGTCTTGCAGTTTAACACATGAGTGAACGGCTGCGGCGAAAACCTCATGCTATTGCACAGTGACCAGCGAAGCTGTTCTGTTGGCGGCACCGTGGGTAAGAAGCAAACTCATTGTCTGGCTAGGTCACACCAACAGCGGCGACGCTGTTCAACCCATGAACAGAGCTGCTCTCTATAACTGGTGCTATCTTGGGAACCAGCTGGCAATAATTACGAAAACGAACGGCCAGCTACGGAAGATTCGTTAAACTGTAGTAGCGAAGTGACAAACAACAGGAAATCTACTGCAGTATGTGGTGTGCCACGTCTAACTAGTAGTCAGCGTCGGTTATGTGTTATTTTAAACAATTTATATTAACAACGTATTCTAAAGTGATAACACAGGGCAATCGTAAATGGTTTTATAATTATGCAAGAACATGGCGTCAGTGTCTACGTAAGATTACAATAACACCTGTGAGAAGCGTTCAGTACCACCACGTTTCCTGATGAGCGTGACGCCCTAGCGAATTTAGTTGCTAAATCACAGATAAAGAGAACCAAACCAGAACTCTTTTAAGTCTGAGACAGAACTACAAAGCTATCCTTGCAAAAAAAGCGATGCCTAATATGCGGGCTGTGAAACCCCAGAACTAACGATCTGCCAACAAAGTTTGAAAAGTTTCTGGAGCGCGTTCTGATTGGCCAACAGGAACGTAGAAAAAAAAGCGCCATGAATGACCTGCCGAAGCAGACTTTCGTAGCGTTAAAATCACCCTGGAGAATTCCAGAACATGCAACAACACTGCTTCCGAATTCAGCTCCACTGCTCCTGAAACCCGCTTGGGCTTCTGCTTCCGGAAGCGTGACAGTGTTTTGAGGCAAGAAAACAGTCGCAAAAGAGGCAATTCAGACAGATATAAAAGGTGCAGTTTTCGGAAAAGTTCCATTCGCAAAGTCTTGTGAAAAGGAAAAAGAATTGCCAAATTCAGTTTTACTTCTGCCGCCCTTGGAATATAGCGCAGTCAAAGAGAAAGCCACTCACAAGACAGCTCTATGTATTTTCGAGCTGGTAAACTGCTACGAAACACCAAGAGACCGAGTTTATTCCAGATGAAAAAAATCCAAGAATTAGGAACCCAGTGTTCATGATTATATAATTGCTGAGAAGGCTAGGAGATGGTGGACGTAGCTTTCGCGTTCCAATTACTGACACATGCGTGGTAGTGATTCGCATACTAAAAATAACGCTAAACTGGCTTGTGCATGAATGTCCACAACACCACATCGGCATGTTTCCTTCTCGAACAAAGAAAAGTCCTGGACAGAATACAGTATAAAAGAAGAAAATACAGAAAGCCCCCCTGCGCCCTGAGAAGAGTAGATGGAAACGAGCGGAGGGAGGGGGGGAGTTTCCGGAAGGAGTTTGGTTTTTCCTGTGGACTACGCTTCACATTATGGGGAGTTGCACATCTCGGAAGAACGCAAGAATGTTTTAACTTTTGTTCGTTGTCGCACATCGCCCCTTTTCTTTTCTTTATCAACACTATGGGGCATCTCTGCAACGATTCCTTGTTAGGGAGCACCCGTTCCGTGCAGCCGCGTATTGGCCACGGCAACCTTGTTAGCTCCGGTTTCTTCAGGGAAAAGAAAGGCCGTATAGGAGGCAAAAAATTGTGCAAGTTTCGCATATATGTTCCTTCGGGGCTTGTTGAACCACGATTCAAAAACAGCCCGTCAAATAAATAAAAGCAATATAGACGCTCTCGTGATTGATGCTAAGGGCGAAGACTGCCATCCCTTTCTTCGTGGCCGTTGTTTGTCGCTTAACAGTACAGCTGCAACACTACATCTTTGAGTCAGCTCTAATTTTTCTTTCATGCTTACTTTCATGGGAGGTTTCTTGCTATGATAAGTGACGCGACAGCATAGGCGAGCCCTTTTATCAGGAACTTCGTTTTTTTATTGCCGTTTTCTTCAATGTCAAGTTCCGGGTTTCGCAACGTGAGAGCTGTAACTTGCATATATTTCAGCACCCACTGCCACTTCAGGTACTTTCATCGCTTTATTTTTTCAGTTCAATAAAGCTTCAACACCTTAATTTTCCCTGCAATTCTGAAAAACCGAAACTGCGGTTCGTTATACAAAGGAGAACGAAAACCTTTTACTGCAGTGTGAATTTTTTCTTGGGCAAAATGGAAACGACGTAGGTTCGAAGCCAAGCACCCAGTACTAATCTCTCTCTCATCAACCACAATAAAAAAGAAAACGCTCAAATTTCAGAAGTTTTGTGTAGAAAGCGAGAGTCCTTTAATTTTTTTAGTCATGGAAGCTGTGCAGGTGAAGAGCAAGAAAACAAACTGCGCCCTAAAGCCACACCATCATACGGGTGATGGAAATCTTTCTCTGTGATTTAGTAAAGACAGATCCAGCTGTTTTCCGCCCTTGTTAGGCGGTAGCAAGTGCTTTGTTTGCATAACCGCCGCGTTCAGACGTGGGCGAAAAATTTCAGTATTGCGAATGCAGCGAAGCGATTTATGCAGAACTGGGCATAGAATATGCATTCAAAGAAGCTAAAACGCAAATGCAGTCGCGCAATAAATTTCTGCGCAAAACTTTCATACCGCACCACTCGCAAAAGAAGAAATGCCGATAAACGAAGCCCAGTGGTTACACAACAAAATGTCAGAAAGCATCATCTGATATATGTTGAAAAAAAAAGGGTGAACGGGGAAGGCAGATGCGCACTTTTTCAGCATCTCTGCAAAGGAGCTACAGCATAGTAGGAGTTGATGCCGTCGCTCTCGTATTGATGCAAAGGTGTCGCATAAGGAATGGCTTTTTTGCAGCTTAGCAAATTACTAACCTACAAAGCTCTCTGCTAGCGGGTGCAAAAGTGTACTCGGTGAGGGTGTAGGCAAAATTATGGGGGTGGGGGGGGTGGCAGTCGCACTCAATATGAAAAAATTCCGCCCATTGGGCTGCGAGGCGGCGCTACGACATTCTGTTTTCTCACGAACTCTGCCGTAAAACTTTGCTTCCCATAGCATGTACTAAAGAGGGCTACAATCCGCCATGTGGGCCACGGCGAAGCGATAGGTATTAATATATTTTTTGACGTACTGCGTGTTTCTAGTTTATTCTTAAGCGTTAATCGAGTGATAAAAATATGAAAACCGGGCCGTTTTATTTTATCAAAGCTATTCAACAATGCCATAAATGTGTAAACAAATGCACCTTAGAATTAACGGTCATGCATGCTGACGTGTTAGAGCCACATCATCGCGAAAAAATTTCTTTTCATTGTGTAGTAGATGCGACGTAGAGACTTCAGGTGTGAAGACAACAGAAAACAACGCGATGTATAGCGCCGTTCTTCACTGTTCTCTCAGTTTGTTAATTACGCACAAAACAACAGGAGCTGCCCTTGCACGCTGTTGTCAAAAAAAGATATGCTTAGAAGTTTTTTTTTCCCTTGCCTTTAAAACCGCCTTTTATGGAGTGCCATACGTGTTGTCAAAATCTCCTTTAAGCTACAAGTTTTTTTTTTACCATCGTGTCTTTGTTATTTTCGTGATATGCTTAAAGCAAAGAATATGCGGCAACACCTTATAATGGCATGCAACATCCGTACAGGGATGGCGTCCTCTTATAGCAGTCTTAGAGCGGACCTTTTGTGTTTTTTTTTGCCTAGCTCTATGCTTTGACTATGGGCGCTGGGAAAAGGCCTTCGCTACCAGTCTGAAATAATTTATTGGTTCTTACCAAGACTGGTTTCTTAAATGTAAGACATATGAAAATGCAGATATGTATGGTGACATCAATATTGATGGTTTCGGCGGTAGCCTCAGTGAATACTATAATATACATCATGTTAATTGATTCAATATTCTAACTTTCTTCGTGCCTTTGGTGTAAGCGCACTTAACAGGGGACTGCAATATTTTCCACATCCTACATTACGGTCACTCTACTACGCCTTATTGTATTGTCATCTCACCAATAGCATTCTTTCCTTGGGTAATACTTATCACTGTCACATATCTTCTACCCAGCATATACAAAAGGAAGCCATCCGTATTATGAAAAACACCCCTTTGCACACTAACATCAGTTTTCTTCTTCGCGTTAATAACATCTTTTCTAGTCATCACTTATTTATTTATCATCTTTAAGATCTTCTTTTCGCACTTCTCAATGAGCAACTAGCTTAAAAATTAATCGATCGGAATCTATTAAAGAATCGTGATACTACTACGTTTCCGATGAATAACAAATTTCTCCTACCGATAGCTCGCAGTAATTATGGACCAATGATATTTTCTTTTGCCGCCATTAAAATTTTGTAATTGCCACTATCAGTGAAATCCCATTCGTCATTTTTTTAAATTCAAAAGATTGCTAAAAGTAATTATTTCTGAAATGCGCTACTTTCCTACGCAATTTTTTCTTCGTTGGTGATCTTTCGGTTATTGTTTACAGTTTAACCATCCTAATATTCCTTCTAACTGTTGATGATGTCGTGATTTCGTATTTGTATGTGCGTTACTCGTTTTGGGTCCCGGTATACAGTCCACGGACAATGGAATCCTATCCTGCATATCACTATGTATACTTCTCTTTATGTGCATTCGATAAATTTTGTTTGACTTCACCGCAACTTTATACAAGATTACAGATAAGTCTAGACGAAGACGTATACATGTCCTAAATACAACTTATGACCGACTGCAACTTTCACATATTATGTCAGATTGAAATTGTTATCGCACTTGCCTTAACAATATTCATTCTGTCAACCTCATTCCCACTCTCTACTATATAACGCATCGATTACAACCGCTCCTTTCATGGTGATACTCGTGGCATCGGTACACGTTTTTATGACACAGAAGTTTTATTTGTTTTGTTTTTGCTTATATATAGATCATCTAGAGAATGCTGATGAACGAAAAACCAATCTTAGTAATTTTATAACAAATGCTACGACACAGACTGACAAAGCGCAACGGAACTAGGACGAGTAGAAGAAACACGAAACACAGGACAGGCGCTGCTACCAACTTTTATTGCGTCATAAAAAACCAGCACAATTTGGTTGGTAGTGGCGCCTGTACTGTGTTTCGTGTTTCTTCTACTCGTCCTAGTTCCGTTGCGCCTTGTCAGTCTGTGTCGTAGCAGTATGAACCAACTAGCCCACACCAAGGTCCTTTTATAACAATTATGTTCACAATTTCAGACACTAAAACCAAAAAGAAGCGTCCTGCAAAGCAGCACGTCCATCGACGGCCACGCCACTTTTAATGCGAGCCGTGATGAAGCGGAAAGACGTTATTCTGTGAAAGCAAACAGTATAGGCATCTCAACTCTTGCGAATGATGGGCCGTGCACATTTAAGGCGAGGTGCAAGCAGATCGCCTTGAACTACATGCAAGTTGTCAGGACTATCTTGTTATCAAGTTTTTTCTCTCATGAGTGTTTTTGTCTTTCTTTAGCCCACAAAAGTCCACCTTGTGACTGAAGTTTAATGACGACAGACATCGTAAAACCACTCAAATTGCTCAAGTTTAAAGCTTAAAACCTTATACAGTGGCGCACTTCTCCCATGATTTGTTTAGGACTTAGTTCGCGCGCGGAACACAGCCTGGATGAGAGTAGGGAAGAGATCGGCGCAGCAGAAGCACCAGTAACAATTCCCGTTTATTTCATGAACTCCAGAATCAAAGTGGACCAAAAAGAGTTCAAAAATTCTAGAAAGGACGTTACCAAATATCAGGCAACAAAGAACACATTTTAAAAACTGAAACCATTGTACTGTTGAAGGCGAAAGCTTGTCTTGGGCTTTGAAAGCACGACACCAAAAGCCGTCTGCTAGCAGTTCAGTCTGCTTGACAGGGAAATAGTAATGAAGAGCAAGGCCAGTGCGAATACGCAAATAATAGCTAAGTACAAAACGCACTCTAGTGCACTCTGCTCACCCCAAAAGTAAGTTTTTTTTTTAAATAGCCCAAGTTCGCCAGTACTTCCAGGTTTCTCGGGAAAGTAAAGGAGTGAGTGAGTGAAAAACTTTTATTGAACATTTGCGTAGTTCGGCGGCAGCAGGATCCGCGTCGTCTTCATATCAGGCGATCCCGGATCCCGTCTTCGCAAGGTCGGGCCCTCATTCCAGGGCTGCGCTGAGCCGCGCTGCCTCGTAAGCATGCTGCACCAGGGTCCTTTGGACCGTGAGCTCGCTGCTGACGAGCCGGCTCTCCCATTGCTCCGCACTTTTGTGTTTTTGTCGGTGGAATTTTATGTTTCGCTCACACTCCCATGTGATGTGGTACAGCGTTGGTACCGCCCCGCACCACGGGCATGTGGCTCTGTATTGTGTCGGAAACATCTTGTTTAGTATGTGTAAATTTGGAAAAATATCCGTCTGCAGTCTGCGCCACCCGGTAGCCTCTTCCATTGTTAGTGCCTTGTGTGGCGGAGAATATTTATACCTTAAGCCGCTGTATAGGGCCAGGTGCTCTGCATACCCCCCATCGCAGGCTCGGGTGCAAAAGTCGTCCGGTAATCCCGCTCGGAAACTCATCGCTCGAGCATGGCCGTCCGCTCTTTCATTTCTCTTAATACCTGCATGTCCGGGTATCCAAACCAGGCTGTGTATGTAAAAGTAAAGGAAAAAAATTCTGAACTTTCAATGTCCTTTTTTAGTGGCTATTTCTTGCGCCACAAGTACTAGTGTAGCATTCACGACTGAAAACGAAATTGAAAGTAGCTTTCTTCTTCTGCCGAACGCACATAAAGAAGAACAATTGGAGTCAGGCAGACACGAAAGGCAAGCAATGCCTCGAGGTCTCTAAAGGGGGCCAGTACACGCCACTATTGGGAAAAAATTTGAGCATAAAGAAGATGAATAAGGATTAAAGCAGAGACGGGAAGTGCGTTTGGAATCCCGAGAGAACTCAGCTGAAAATACGCGTCGAACAAGACCTTTGGGGACGTTGGAAAACTGGCCAAGGAGCTCTTGCCATAGGAGGGAAGATGAGAGGAAGTATTCAGTAGAGCGCGAAATGTTGGTGCTTCTCCTGTGTTGAACTTGTTCAGAGTGCTTCCTTGACCGCACGAGGCCAAGGCGAACGCTGATCGAATTGCTCTGTGCGACTCATGATTCGGGTCGGCAGGGCACAGGGCAGGTTGGTGCGGAGCTGTGGAAGGCGGCCGGAAAGGACACGGACGAGCACCGAGCAGGGATGAGGAGGGGAAAGGGAGTAAGGGGGGGATGAAGACAGTACTTGCTAAATACAGAAGGGAAAGGGCAAGAGGGTTTGGGGCTGGAGTCGGACTGAAATAAATTTGCGGTTATCTGCCGAGACGTTTCGTAAACGATACCGCGAAGAAAAACAAAGCAACAAGTTGGCCCACAGCTTATATTTCTACTTGGAATAACCATATGTCTGGCAGGCGTTTGTGCCAACCAAAACATTTAGGACCTTTCAGGGGCGGAAGAATGCGCGACAGCCATTTCAAACTTGAGACATTGGTTAGCTTTTACGAATCCCGTGTTTTGGGAATTACTAAATATTGAACTATTTCGGGAATAACCTATGAGAAAGATCGAGGGTCTCAATATGCAGTTGTCAATTTCACTTTGTGAACTCAACGAACCTTCCAATACTGCTATAGAGTAAAATGTTGTTCGGGTCCCTTGACTACTAGTAATCCGTCCTGAGTGCCTACGATTTACTTTCACTTCTTCAAACCAGCCTGTTATGAAATTACTTTCTCGCCAGGCGGTGCTCTTTCCAACTAACCTTAACAAGCATATTAGGGTTAATGTCAGAAGGGATGACCCTACAAAGCACTACAGCTATCTTGAATCCCTTCTGCACCATGCAACACAAGGGAACACAAACATTAAACCGCTGTGCTTTCCGAACACTTAACGTATCAGGAGACAAATTCAGGGAACAGGAAATCGATTCCAGTCCGCAAATTGTTCAATTGTTCTCAGTCAATAAAGTTTTTAGCAGGCAGTACAGGCACAACGGCTTAATAAAAAGTCGGAACAGGAATGCGCCATATTTGCGATCATCACAAAAGAAGCTCTTTTTGTTATGCTCAGTTATTTGAAAATCTTTCTCTGCCTCCAACAAAAAAAAAACATTCTGGGAGCAGTCAAATGCAAGCTTTGAGAATTTCTGCAATCCCTGATTTTACAATAGCCGCCCTCTTTCCTTCTACCAAATGCTTACTGCTTGGATATTAATTTGGAAAAGTATACATTAAGGAATACGGCACAGAACTACAGTTCTAATAAATGCGCTCAAAGCATGTAGTAATGCATTATGTAAAAACACTGAGAGGGGTCAGTGACTTACCAGATTCTACGCTGCAATATATGGTCCGGCTGACACCACTAAAAGGCCTGTTAGGACACCAAGAATCTCAAATTATAAAAATAGATCACCTACGACCAAATAACAATACATTTCTTGATTTTCAATCTATAAGTCGACAAATATTCCTTCCAAGTGCTAAATGTACAACGCGCTCCCTAGCCGTCATAAAACCACATTCTGGAACGATGATACCGGCACTAATAACTAAAGAGGTACTCACAGGTGCACTGCACATGAAATGTAAAAGAATATTCGCATATGCACACGTGCATTTCTTGCGTGATCAATTCACTTGCTTTTTCTTTGATGAGCTATTTGAACGCACAGTTGTCTCCAAATAATCAAAATGCTTTTTTTCTATTTTTACGTAATTACCATTGTTTCTGCGTAAACGTCAACTTTGCGAGCCATAACGAAAAACTGCGTAAAAAAGATACCTCCAAATAGGCTGAGCGATTTTTGCTATCATGGCTTGTTCAAAAGGAATGCAGGTCCGGTAATTACAGCGTATAAAATCATGACTGTATATAATCCGAATTGATGCAATGTTAAAATTTTGTGCAAGTTTGAAATCCGTCTTACTGCCCTGGCTGCAATCGCTGCCGCATTTATTGCACACCAACGCCGCCTGACAGACTGGAGATATTCGCAAAAATTTGCCACTACCATTTTAAGTTTGGGCACGTGAATTAGCAAGTGTCATTTTTCATTTTTTTTAACAATGCTCTTTATGTCCGCTATTTCTACTTGTCCTCTGGGCCCATATGATGGAAACATTTTGCATTCTTGTGATGTATTGCTTTCTGATGTTCTTTGGGGAAGTTTCAAGGCATACCATCCTCTCCTGGAAACCTCGAAAAAGAGTTCGCCCAGTTTCTTGGAGTAAAGGAGCTCCAGTACACTCCCGGTATTTCATAACTCAACTTTTTTTATTGAACCAGATTAATCCAACTCGACACGTCTGGCGTGAAACAGATGCCGTCACGTTTAATGTACAGGCTCCCGGTGGAAATCCGGGGCTCGTTACGAAGATTAATGAATTCTGCGGGTAGTCATTAAGCTTCAGGAAGAGTACGGCCAGAAAACAAACGGGAAGTGGGATAATGCGTGAGGGGAGAACGGCTGACTATAATAAAAAGAGGCGTCTCTATGAAGTGTTAAGTTGCAAATGCGGACGCACAGATACGGTTTGTCATTTATAACCTTCCACTCTTTTTCCTTGGCATCAAGCTTTGAGGTTTACGTTTGTGTGCGCATACTTTACTTTTTACCTTCGTATCTAAGGAAAAGAATCCTTAATCGCGTGCTGGTGGCAGTTTGTCTTCTTATGATGCCTGAGCGAGGCAGCGTATAAAGTTACCCGGGAGGATGGAGCTGACAGCGGTGTCTTCAACGACCTTACGCGTGCTGTTATAATAAATGACCTTTAACAGAAATTCTTGGTCCGAACTGCTAGATTTCTAATGAAGGACGGGACAGGATTAAGAAGCTTGGTCTTCTTCAAAAGATCCAGCAGCAACATAGGGTGTTTTCAGTATTTTTCCCAAAAACAGTAAAGCCTGTCCAGAAGAAAGTTTTACTTCCCTTCTCTCAACACATGTATTAATCATAACTTTCATTCTTTTCCTCTTACTCTTCTCCACTGCAAAGCAGCCGGCGAGAAAATGATTGCTGTGGGCAACGTCTTGCCTTTTTTCGCGAACAAAACTTAAATATCTCTAAGTTATAAGTACGTATGTCATTACACCTGCACTCCCCATTTCACGTATGTTAAATTTGTGCTCTTAAATACGTGATAGCTGGATCACAGGCAATCATTAGCGGTGTTCAGCGTGCAAGCTATTGACGAACCAATGTTCCGCCCACTGGCTAGGGAGACGTATGCGGCAGGAAGGAATCATTAGGAGACATGCAACTTGAAGAGGAGGTAAAGGATATTTCTATATGAGGCCCAACAGCTAGCACGACTTCGCATCCAAGCCCACCAGCGCATCAATGCATGCAGCTGCAACCAAGAGCATTAGATTTTGTTTGCCCTTCTGGTGATCGAGTGTGGCTGTGGACTTCAGTTCAACGCCGCCATTGTAGCAAGAAAAACTTGAAACGCTAGGTTTGATCGTATGGTGTGGTCCGCTGTATAGGTGATTAAATTAGGAGGTGCTGCCAATTATAATGCAACAACCTCGCCGAACGCTTCACCTAGAAGTTCTCCACCTGGTTCACCATAAAGCCTACTCTGAGCGCTGGGAGAACGTCTTTTAACGCTCTGCACCCAACACACGTCACCCTGCATTAGCCGTGCCTTGCTGCCCATCGGGACGATGCGCCTTTTGTGAGAGGAGGAGTGTCAATTGTGTCATTACTGTCCGCTTGCCGTCCTGCTTTCTACTGGGTCCGAATCGACGGCAAAGAGAGATAGGATACGAAGAAGCCGCTCCTGGACTGGGTCGCGACTGCTTCGCCTGGCTCTGGATCCGAATCCGCGAGACCATTGGCTTTGGAACCGGTTCGCTTCCCAACCGACCTCCGCGTGCCGCCGCGCGTGATTCATTGCGTGTCGTGAGCCGCCGTGGTGGCTGAGTGGTTATGGCGCTCAGCTGCTGGCCCAAAAGACGCGGGTTTGATCCCGGCCACGGAGGTCGAATTTCGATGGAGGAGGAATTCTAGAGGCCCGTGTACTGTGCGATGTCAGTGCACGTTGAAGAACCCCAGGTGGTGAAAATTTCTGGAGCACTGCACTGCGGCGTCCCTCTTAGCCTGAGTTGCTTCGGGACGTTAAACCCCCATAAACCATAAACCATCATGGGTTAGAATCACGTTATAGCCATTGTGTCATTTTTAACGGACAGAAAACTTTCATGTACCTTTTTTGCACCCGTGGAGCCCATTTATACCGTACGCGTCTGTTGAAAAAGACACAGTAACACGCTGTGCAGTGAAGAGCATCAACCAGGCGGAGAGCATCTTCCATCTTGTTTCCGTGCTAGCTGACTGGATCTACGGGCTAGTTCTGCTTGCCGGCCGCGTTTCTTGCATTTGGAAGTGGTGCCTCTGATTCATTCAAAATCCCTTTCCAAATGATTCATTAAGATGACGCACATGTTCTCATTTTAGCGAGCGGTCCAAAATGTGGAAGAGTTTCGGAACTTTCATTACCGGTTTTCTCAGCAACACAGGTGCCTTTGAGCGCAAAAAAATGTCGAAAGTGTTCGGAGTAATTTGTATCTCTATTTCTTAGTTCGATTATTTAGCTTAGGATATTTTTTCAGGAAAAGGGCATAATGTAAAAATTCTTAGCTTGCGAGTAACTTTTTCACATGCATTGGAGTCACATCTCTGTCGGTAGAATGGATGTACAAACAATAAAAAACGAAGAAAGGGTCAGACCACCGCTCTCTGCATCAAACCGGGTATAATTCTGCGGCGTTATTAGCAGTCCTCAAAGATAGTGCTATGACTGACATTGCGAAAATATAGCCTGCAACCGTCCAAGTTTCTTATGGTTCCAACGCAGAAAATTCTGTCCAGAAGAACTCACGCGAATATAATGAAATCACTGCTGAGGTCTCTGGGCTAAATATATTAATTCCTAAGCAGGGCCACTCTCTCGGACGGCTTCCTGATTGGAAAGAGAGCGGCCGCGGTTTTTTTTTTTAAATTTAAAGCCATCACGACTTAGAGCAGCTGACACAAAGACAAGGCAAATCGTCTCCCTTCGATGGTCATTTCAACAGTCAATCAAAATAATGCCATTGCCATCTTCCTCACTGAACTGCCCTGACAGCACTTGTCAGCTGACCACCGGTTGCTTGCTGTTAAGAGTTCTGCTTCGGCGGTCTGGGCTATAGTCTGATATACCTGAACGGCAAATTAGGGAAAAGCATAAAACACCCAGACTGTTTAGACATGAAGCTGCACAAATACGTGAGCAACGAAACATTTGAGCTGAAGAGAAAATCTACCCTGGCTGTAGGAGTGAAGACTTGCCTAAACATAATAGTCACTGTCCTGTCATTGAAGAATTTTCTTACAAAAAGAAGATGCTAAAACAAGCGTCACTTGGCTTCTCCACATCTGTTATCCAGTGCTTGGGACTACCACTGCTTCATTTCAAGCACCAAATATATAGCCACTTAAGTTCGCAGTGTACCAGAGCTACCAAATGGAATGTGTTTTGGTGCTTATGCGCCCAGAAATACACCGCTACCAGTCACCCTCGAATTCAACAGCGCTTTGTAATGCATACCGCATTGTATATGCGCACTCTCTGAGTAACTTCAAAGCGCTCCCGCACATTAGATCAAATACAAGGATTGAGTCAGACCTAGTCAACATCGGCTTAACTCATACGTACTTTTTATTCCTGCATTTCCGAGTTAGCATTATCTATCACTGAAAAACAAAATTCAACAAAAGGCTCTTCAACTTATCGGTCTTTTTCGTTTCATGGTGTTTAACGTAGCAAAGTGACAAAAGGTATGAGGGAAGTCATAGTGTCGCGCTCCGGGTTATTTCGATCACTTGTGGTTATTTAACGTGCTCTGAAATCGCGCAGTGCATGGACTGCATTTTGGTTTCATCGAAGTGCGACCGCTGCTCCCTGGATCATAAAAGTGCCTTTGCGGTAAGCAGCCGACCCCCATAACCACAGAACCACCGCATCGGCTAATTGCTCGGAGAAAGGCGTCACAGACAACTGGTCGTCTCTCTTCAGCGCCTCGCCAACAACCTATCAACTTTCCACAAGGGCTCCAAACACCTGACTCCGGCACTCACTACACTACATTAAACTGCATACACTAGACACGACCAAGCTGCACTGTGCTATGCTACACTTGAGAAAACTAAACTTAAACTATCTTATACTAAACTCTATTGCGATCATTGCACAAAATTCAGTAGGAAGGGCCTCGAAAACATGCAGAACAAGAGTCTCTCGCAGTGTAATTTAAGTCTGCTTATTCTCATGCTCTTTGAAGGAATCCCGGTTCTTTCCACGACCACATCAAGAAATATGCCTGAAGCAAGAGCCATGATGGCAAATGTTTTTATGTGCGCGCCTTGCGCTAGAAGATCTAACATTTTCATATGTTCATTAGTGGCTTGAAACACCGTTAAAACACATTTAGTCATGAAAAAAACGCGAAGCATGCTAAACCGTCTTAAAGGTGCGTAATTCCTGGCGTTAGTGGTACATAGTGGTTGGTGAATGAGAGTTCAAAATAAAAAGCCTGCTATTCGTCGCTTTTGTAAATCAGTCTTCATTCTTTTTTACATCTAAGCAGGCCAAAACTTCTATTCTAAACATTCTAAAATTATAAAAACACCGTTAGATAATACATAGTTCTTGGTGGAGCTGCCTCGCAGCTAGCTGCGTTGTGAAGATTGTGTGGAAAGCATAGCTGCCACCTTTACTCTGCGTGCAAGAACTGAAATGCATTACTTTTCAATGAACCGCCTGTTATACGCAATGCGACATGTTCGCAATGGATCCCTACTCTCAGCTACATGTTGATGGTTCTCTGATTGCCTGCGATAGTTTGCCCAGAGGCAAACAGATTCCGCCTCTGACGTCACCGTATTCCTACGAGGATATCGTTAGTGGCGAATGTGGCTTCCTTACGGTTGCTGCAGCGCCATGGAGAGGGATGCTTTTCATTTGTGACATCCCATTGCTGCCTTGGCCAACCTAATCTACCCCGTCGTTTTTATGCAAACACAGAGGCGAGCCCACGTCTAGGCTTTAACATACCGGCATTGTAATGTTGTTAACTGTGGTATGTCACCTTCCTTCTCGTATCTGCTTTTCCTCTTTCTTGTAATCATACTTCGCATGCAGTTACCTTCGTATGCGTGTGCAAACATTGGTTTCACTCACTCGTTGAGCTCGGTGCCAGTGTTACGCCCAGTGGGCTAGCAGCTTCCAGATTGGGCTAAGGTTTGTATGCGTGCCTGTTTTGTGTAAGAGAGATTGTTTTGCATGTATACAGAGCAAATGTAATTGAAAGTAGTGGAAGTTTTTGTTTAGTTCAGGTACGCAACTACTCAAGATAGTGACACTGATTTTTATTCCTCCACCCACTTCTAGGGGAGTGGATCTTTGTTGTCGATGGAAGCATTCAGTAGACACGGGCATGTACGCTATACCCCTCAAGAAAGCCGCGGTGAGCGTTTCATTTATGGAGATGTGGTCAAACGCCCTAAATAGAAAGCGTGGCATACAGACCAAGTTTTCTAACCTGACGCTTGTCGTCAACTGATTAATCAACGAAACAAATGACTCCACAAACTTCAAAGTTGGCTTTTCCGATGCTTATGCCTTTCCTCAGTATGTCGATCAAGAATCCTTCGTTGTTTTTTTGTCATGAAGCGTGTTTGGTCATATATGGTTTAATTCCTTTTTTCCATTAGGTAAAGTTGAAATTTCATATTAGAAAACCTATCCATAATTGGTGTTCATACTCAGTTCTCAAAGGAGCAGGGCACATTTCTTTCTATGTTCGTTGCTGGCTTGCTTGTAAGAAAGGCGAACGAAAACCTTCAACTACTGAATAAGTTGGCAACCATTGTTTGTATTTTAACTAGGACGCTAAATGTTGGCGCACCTCTAATCTTGATAAACAATACAAATTTTAGTACCGATCAAATTTTCTCAGTCGTTTCCCTTTGATTTACCACGCTGGCATCGCGCTGTCGTTTCATCGCCTTCTAGCTATACCCGCCACTGTGGCTCAGCGTTTAGAGTGCTCCGATGTTGAGCCCGAGTGCCCGAGCTCAAAGCTGACCGTGGCAGCTGCGATGGAGGCGAAACGCAAGCTAACCCTATATGTTTGTGATGTCACCGCAATATAGAGATCCATGTGGTCGAAGTTATTCTGGAGCCCTCCACTGCGGCACATCTTTCTTTCCTCTTTCACTCCGGCCTTCTCCCTTTTTTTGCAGCGCTGTTGGGGTGTTCATCGAGAAGTGAGGCAGTTCGCCCGCCTTTAAATTCCTGATAACCAATAGTTTCTTTAGCGAGAAAAGGTTTAAGAGCTTATTAGATGATTGTAGGCTCCTAAGAAATTGCTCCAAAAAAGATTGGTAACAAGGAAATAAAAGCCGAAGCAACTTTATTACTTTTTGGTGGACACCTCAAAACAGCGCCTCAAGGGAAGGGAGGAAGGTGGTAGTGAAAGAAGAAAGAGAGAAAGAGGAACCGAATAGGAGGGCTCAGGAATAACTTCGATCACCTGGTAAATTTAATGCGCTCTGACATCACACAGCATACGAGGGAGTGCTTCGCCTCCATCAAAACGCGGCCACCTTTGCAAGGTTCCAATCCGGGTACTCCGGCTTAGTCGATCGTTTGATGGAATTCTCTTTGGCGAGGTGGAAACATATTATAAAAAAGAAGAGCACTCGACAAATTTAGAAAAAAGAAGAAAAAAATTGACGTTTCGGGGCCCACACAGGTTCCTTGTTCACAATGGCCTTGGAAGAAAACTGCGGGTCAGTAGCCGAGCGCCTTAGCCACAGAGAATGTAGAATTGTAGTGTAGAATTAGAGACAGTAGAATTATAATGTTGTAAACATCCTCTGTAGTTTTTCATTGGCGCGTATTGATATCTCAATCGCCCAGCTGATCATCTTTGCTCCAAACCAGGTGGCACCAAGAATATCAACAGCCTTGAAAGAATACTGAATTTCTAAAAGCGTGGCACCTTTCGCGCGAAAAATGAAATTCGGATTGGAGAAATACGTAATAAACCCGAAATAACTCAAGAGCTTCGAAAATAAGTTATTTTGTTCTTTCTTGGGGCGGCTTTCTTGACTTTCTTAGAATCTAAAATAATATATTGGCAGCTACTTGCCAGCCGCCATTTTGCCGCCAGCTCTCCCATTTATATAGCCCACTTTGGTGAGAATAGAGAACTCTCGTTTCGCCAACCCATGCTACTCTCGAATTATTTTCTAAAAAAAAAGCGGCCGCAACGCCCGCATGCCTTCTCTAGTGCCAAATATTCCTCGGACGGCTCTGAAAACGACAGGGATCGAAATCTTCCTCAGCGGAGATATTCGAGCCGGCACACACTGCCGTCGCAGGTACGCAATATGTTTCGAGTATCGTCATGCTCTATGTTTACGGGTCTTTGCGAGGTATAGGATGGAGGCCTGCGTCTACTCTGCAGGCGTGAAAGAGTATTCCTGACGACATTTTTTTTTTATTTCACGACCACGCTTAGGGTAGCAGACATGCAATATATGTTGTCGGTAAGCCACCTAAAACAAAGGCGCAGCTTGCCGCCGCGACGTTACCCTGTTTTTGAGTGTTTCGTGCAGTCTGTCACCAAGAAATCGGCTGATATCAAGCAGAAACAAACACACGGCCACAACAAGCATGTTCGACGTTCTTCTGAGCGCGCCCGCGTTTGTGAGCAGGTCGTCGCTCGGCTGTGGAAGCTCGATATTGAACATCTAGCAATAAATAAGCAATAAAACTTGTTGCTGGTGTAATTGGTGACACACGCTCACAAAAATGTAGAAAGGATGACCACAGAAGAAAGACACCAAAAAACTTCAGTAAAACATCTTTTGGCTAGTTGTTGCATTTTTAACCGTGGAAAAGGAGCAGCGCAAAAGCATGCAACCGCGCACGAAGACAGGAGAAGACACAAGCGCTGTTTTTTTTTGTCAACAAATTTTTTGAAGAGAAAAGGGTCATTCAAGGCGAACACATTTAGTTGATTTTGCAAAAACTGGCTAACGTTTCTCTGCCACGATCCTTCCTGACTAACAATTGAACGAAAAGAGATTTCTGGCTTATGGATCTTGTCAGTACAGAAAACATTTAGGCTATTTTCTCTGCTATTCAGTATATGCCTAACAAGTGAGCCAAGATTTAATCCTTAGAAAAGTTCTTGAACTTTGTCTTTACTCTTACGGCAGTTTTTTTTTTGCAGGAACAAAATTCTTATTAATAGCCGAATTCGCTTTTTCATTATGCATTCCCTTCGGCAGAACCACAAACCTCTTCTCTTTTCCTGCTTGAACAAGCATAAGGTTATTTTTCTTTAACAGAGATACCACGTCATTTTTGTGTCTTTCGCTGTTCTACGCGGCTCTATCATTTGAAGAGCACTTCCGCAGACACTTCCGCAGCGCTTGTATATTGTAAACTCTTCGTGTGTGGTTCCAGGCTTTTGCGCTGCCCCTTTTCCTTGGTTAAAAAGACACGTTTGTTAAAAAGACACAGCGTTTGCATTTTTGGTGTCTTCCGTTTGTGGTCATCCTTTTTGCGATACTTTGTTGTTCAAATAAACGAACACTCAGGAGCGCTTCGTCTGGATTTTCTTCTGCACAAAAATTGATTTTTAACCGCATTCTGTCTACCTTGACGCGTGTTCGTTAGGGAAAGACGTGTTTATTGCTAGGGCACCGACTATTCTGTGGTCACCGTTCGGAAGTGTGTGGCTGCAGCCTCAAAGACACATGCAAAAAATTGTTTCAATATTGGCGCAGTTTATTTAGAAAAAAGTGCCGGTGGTCGCGTCATCTGGATATTTTTTTTACCTTTCCTAACTTATAACACTATTCTTTTCTGTGAAAATGCCATATTTGTTTTTAGATAGCGTTAATCTATTGGCAGTAGCCAACTTCAATTTTCCTATTCTATCATCTGCAACGAAAGTGAGCACATCGAAACAAATAGACTTATTTCCCGCTGAGTGCACGAAGCATCCAGCGCACCTCACGTTAATTGCATTCAATGCGTTTTAATTAACATCCCGTTAGCTATTCGTGCTCCTCTCCTCCTTTGTGGCCACCAGATTTTTCCACGGGAGGCAGTGCGAATCACACGCCTCCCGGTGTGTTTGGAAACCTGAGTTTACACGTACTTGATGGCGCGCGAGATACCGATCAGCATCTGGTGGCTAGCGCCGGAGAATTAACGTGTTCAGACCACATTAGCAGCCGACTTCGATTGTTTTTCGACAGGTTCTCGGCGCTAGACAGCGTTCATTGGTTTCTCAACCTCGCCGCTTCGCTGTTGCCCACGCATGTCCCAAAGGGTGGCGCTGAGTTCAATACGAGAGCTCTCTTTTCATTACACGACCCTTCGGTGCTTCTCGATGACGGGCTTTGTTGAAACCGCACAGGGCCGGATTGATGCCCAGTGCCGCGAAGCACTAACCAGTTTTACAATTTGTACAAGCTTTTCACCGGCCTGGTGCTTGGCTTTGAAGAGGTGATATGTCTAGAACAAGCGTCTGCAGCCTACTCCCTTTTCGCTGGATAGTTGATCCGTGGGAGCTCTAATTCTCTATATGCGAGAAATCTCATTTGTACCTCATTTTCGCACTATTACTTGTTCAGCCTCGCTTCGTACAGCTTTCACAAGTAATTCACGTTGGAAAGCCGAGGACATGTGCATGAACTAGTCGTGGCTAGTACCTACATGAAACCGTTGGCTATCTTGCGGGAGCCTACTTTGGCTGCCGCACAGCGAGGACTTATGGCTCCTCAGCTTGCTATTCAGTCGTCCCGCCTACCCGGCTGATGCCTTTTTAACCAGTCGCGACCTCCAAAACAGCCCTTTTAATGCGACCCTGCTTGTCCATTCGACTACTACCTGGACACGGACCTCACTTGTACCTATGTCTGTAGATTCTTGCTCCTAGTGTTCTGGTTCATTGTGTTCTGGGGTTTATTTCTTTCGTTTCATTATTTTCGGCATGTTGTCTGGAAGGCCATGTATTGTACGATGTCAGTGAAAGTTAAAAACCCCAGGTGGTCAAAATTTTGTTAGCCCTCCACAAAGGCGTCACTCCTAGACTGAGTTGCTGTGGGACGTTGAACCCTCATATAACCAAAACCAATTACTGCTACACCACTTACTGACAGAAAGGTGGGCTGGATTTACTTCACCGTCTCCGTAGTCACAAAAATGAAACCTAGAGGTGCATAACTGAATATTCCAAGGAGCGTCGTGCGAGATGAGGCACATTTCAAAAAGCGGGGCACTGTTAAAGGCCAAAACCATCAAGATTGAATATGAAAGCGCGTAAAATTGTCTTTCTTCATCCAAAACTTCTCCGTATTGCAAGCTTCCTTCTAGAGAGGCGGTGTTTTCAATTTTTGTATTTTTATACTAGGCTTACTGCAACAATAGAGCCGCCGCCGATGAAAGATACGTATTTGCAGATGGATTAGCGACCTGTGTCCCTGCCTAGTTCATCTCTTCACGAAATATGTCTTCGGTATTCAATATGTCTCCTGTAGGCCCAGGGATATCTGCAGGAAGGAGACCTGATACCCCTGCCACACGCAGCGATTTGGTCCGATTCGGTTTTTTATTCTCTTTTTTCTTCGCGTTGCAAGCTCTCGTGGAGATTCCATTGTCCGAGAGTGGTCGCCGAAACACAATCCTCGTATAGTGGGCTCATTTGGGGAATAGCTATCCGTCTTCCATTGTCGAGAGGCATTCTACGCGTTGGGCTGTCTATGTCTGTCGTAAAGGGTCAAAAGAGAACGCAAGCAATAAATAGCAAGGAAAATTACGAATGCGCTTTGCATACCCATGCATCGCATGAAAACAGCAAGTCACCAACCGGTTTCTTAATTATGCCCTCGATGTGAAGTATATTTTGGATTCTCTCCCGCTTAGCAAAGTTTTTGTCCAGGGCTTTCATTGAGGTAATAATACAAGTTGTGGATGAGTAGGGGCCATTTTCTTTATATGCAGAGGGCTAAACGAATGCTCGCTTATTACGAACGACGTTGGTGCTACCTTAAGAGTATGTATGAGAGCACTGGCACTGCATCACACAAAAAACGAACTATAACCGAGTCACTAGGTTAGAGCTGTAAGAGGAACCACCCTACATCTGTCAATACAATCGAAGAAGTTGCGCTTTTCGTCGGCGCAGAGTTCAAACACCTTCTTTCAGCCACAGTTCAAGTCCCGTCAAAGGCATTGGAGGCTTAAAAAATCAATAAAAATTGCGGAATAGAAATGGGAGTTAACTGCCGTCTAAGGAACAGACTGCAAGGTCAGTCAGGTCGTTCTTCCCTGGTAGGCCAAGAGTTTTAATTGCAAGTGTCAACGATGCGGCTGCGAGACAGAGGCAGCATTGAGAGCGATACCACTGTCCGTAGTCGGGGATCAATGATTAACCGCGATTTACGAAGATTGAATACCATTCGCGTGGTCTGCCTTGCTGGCCCTGCCTGCACGATCAGCTCTCCGCCTGTTTTCGCTCCTGCCAATTGCGGCAGCGTGCCGATGGGAAAGAGGGCAGTTGATACTTGCTGACACAGTCCGCACAACACGTATGCACTGCGTTAGCCCTGTCGCTGCTGCATGACATATTTCTCAAGGACAGACCGTACCTGCGGCATGATTCAGAGTGGTGCAGGTCCAGGAGAAAGGTAATGAGGGGGTGGGGGGGGAGGGGGGAAGTCGGAGGCAATGTTCTGTTGTCTCAACAAAAAAATTAATTTATTTTTGCGGTTGATGAACCGCAAGAACCGCGCGCCGTATATTCGCCTTCGCTTTCCTTGAGGTGAAACTTCATTAAAAAGGAAATAAAGGCAATTATGGCATTCAAGTCATGCTCAATATCGAGAAACAACGTTCTTGGCTAAGAAAGACGATGAGTGATTCACGCTCTTTATTAACGTGCATCAAGCGGGGTCTGGAAATATGGCAAAGCATGCAGTCTACAAAAATGACCAATTGTGAGCTTCTTCATAAAGGTACCTGGTTCGGCGTTTTAAATTTATTGTGCTTGCCGTTTCGGCGCTTTTTTTCAGTATGGTGTAATCTCAAAACATGACATTCGTGATGGGAGCCGACTATTGCTTATCTTCCTATTCAATAATGGCGTTGTGAAAATATTAAATGTATGTACAAAACGTCTCCTGAAATTGAAGCAATTATCTCAGCCGTGTACTAATGCAAAAACAAAGTTTTGAAGCACATTACACGCATTGAACTCATCGTCACTGAACCGAGCTCCGAGTCGAAAATGCTTCCTGCAAGTGTGAATGAGTAGCAGCTTGGCTCCCTTATTCCTTCCGAACATGCTGTCATCAAGCGACGACATATTCGCGCTACTTGCGTGGCCGTGGCATTACAGTCCTGGTTCATGGATTATCCATAGCAAGCTTCAAGTATCTTAGCGAGAAATAGTTTTGTAATATGCAGTTTTATTTGGCATCGTTTCACGTTCTTCAGTTGAACCAGTAGCCTAGCGGTGATTGCGACGTTTGCTGGAGATTAACGACAAAGGGCCTTTCACGGATATGAGTATATTGGTGGCCCGATAGACGGCATTGGTCTCAAGCGTTCTCAGGAAATCACATGCCAGAACAAATGGAAGTTTTTTCAGGTGTGCATGGAGCCTGAAATTTAGATACATTTATAACAACTTCAAGTAATTCCCAGGGGAGTTTGTTCACCGCCTAAACCATTATGGCACGGCATTTTTGGCGGCTCTAGAGCAGAGAACTGACGAACCGGTTGAAAGACAGGGACGTCAGTACCTTTCCATGAAACGAGACTGACATACATCTGTATCCGGTCTTGCCTATCGTCTTTCTTTACGACATCAGTTTGTCGTTTTTTCTAAGCGCGCGCCTCTGACGATGCGATAGCAGCTACCTAGCGACTAAACTTTCTCTATATGTTCAATGAAGATTTGACGGCGCAAACTGGAAGTACCGTAGGTTTAGAGCCCACTACTAAAGACTGCATACCGCTGTAATGATTGTGGGTAGTGAAACAAGCCCATTGTTGTTGTGGCACGGGCAGAGGCTCTTTTAATTTTTTTTCCAGTCCTCATCACAATATATGTTGTTAGCGACGTGATCAGCTCTAATTGTGCCACGTTTACTCAAGCATCACTTTTAGCACTCAATAAATTTCTGTTCACTCAAATTAAACTTGTGCAACGCAAACCCATAAATTATACCTTTTGCTGAGCACAAGCATGATTCGGAAACTTATATTTGTGGGAATAACTTTTGAGAAGCAGGAAAACGCACTTATCGCAGGCAGATGCAATCGCTGTTGCACGATAAGTGACCTGATGTGAGCGCTATTTTACTCTCCTTGCAAGGCACAGTAAAGTGAACAAAAGAAATGCCTCGTTATGTCAAAAATCGCACGGAAAGACGTGATGGATCTTGCCTGTCTGAAGCTATAAAACCAAAGTCGGACATAACATTTGAGCCTAAAGCCGCATCAAGATTCCGAGGGAAAGTTTGACGGGCATCTAAAACACAACGTGGAAGTAAATCCCAATCTGACATCTCACTTGGTTCTTAAGTTTTTATGGTGTGTTTTATGTCCGATCAAGAATCGGCTTTATCAGTATTAACGTCAGCGTGATGAATAAACGAGGACCGGACATGGGCGATCCACTGCATATCGAGTATTATTGGCGGCAATATTGCCCACCTCTCGTGCATCTTTCATGCCGCAGCTGGGGTTGTTTTCGTATTTGCGAAGCACCTTCTATTCATGCTGGAATGCACATTCATTCCAGAAGAGAGTGCGGTCGTGTTCAGAAAACAACGAAGCATATATTTTATCGGCAAATAAACACGAGAGTGTGCTCTATTTCTTTAAATGAACAAAAAAATGACAGGAGGATTACCTTTCTGCGTACCATTTTCGTAGTTATCAAAGGACACATGCTAACCTAATATTTATTTCTCCTCAAAAATGGCACGTTTTTACCTGTACAAATTAAAGGCTTTTCCATTACTTTTCCCATGTGCTTTGCTTGTAGTAGCCGGGAGATACCAGCATTCAGCTACTTTGCTCGCAAGAAACCTTGTGTCACGTTTGTCTGGCTAAGCCTGTCTGCTACTAGAGGCCTGATCATTCGATTGATTCCAGCACCAGCCGATTTAAGGACCCTCAGTATGAAACTTCGCTCAAAGACTATAGCAGAATAGTGCTTCGTAAAAATGTCCTCGTGAATGCAGACTTGCAGCGGCGGCCTAGTGCTTTGAGCATCTGAATGATATTTGGGAATTGTCATGTCCGATCCCTAGTTACCACGGGCACCCACCGATTTTCGAAGCGCTGGAAAGTGCACCGTGCAACCAAGCGGGACTGGGGGTGGCCACTCTAGAAAATAACTTCACCGCCCTTTGCACATCATCCCTGCCATACGCTAACCACCCCAAAACAGAAGTGCTGAGGCTGTACTGTAATGTAGAAAGATTTATGCACAAGCAGGAGCAGCTGGCATTATCTTTCCACGCAATTGCTGGTGTAACCGTCATTTATGTTGCAATAGGTACAAGGATTCTCTGGTCTGGTGCTGTGCTCACGGTACTTGGGCGCGGGCGTAAATTCAACCCTGATCTAAGCAAATGCTGAGCAAATACTTTAGCCACGGGTCTGTTTGCCCAAGCTGCCCTGTGCTGTTATAAGAAATCATCATTTTTATCTTCATGTAACTACTAATAGCAGAAGCTGACAAGCTACCGGCACGACTGCTTCCTGCATATAATGCTCTTCTGATCATATAACCAAGTAGTGGCGCCCGAAAGTGCACTATTTCAGCATTTGTTCTGAGCTGATGTGTAATTTGGGTGGCACGGGCAGATGTCCTTTTAATGAAACGAAACTGCTCAGAAACTCCAAGGGCTCCGTGGGGCGCCATATTTGTCTTCTCTCCGCACTTAAGTTCTGCCTTTTAGATAAGGCACATTACCGTTAATGGCTTAATGGCCGTATATGAAGAATTAGTGATTTTCTACTTCATATTTGTAGGTCTATGGAAGTCTTCGTACAGCACCTTGCGCAGTGGTCCAGCGGTCAATCGATGTGCCACTGCTCTGCGATTGCAGGTGCTGCCACCACTGGTGCTTGTGAGACCCAGGTTGGTCTTACTGAGCAACGCTTAGCGACCAATCTTGAATTGAACTGACACCTTCAATGGCAGGCAGTTTGCTTAATCTCGTCGGAGGGTTATGGTGAGGTCACAAGGTCACGTCACTTAGGTGTCCCACACACAATCTTAGGGAGGCCACCAAAGTGGCAGCAGGGTCCCCTAGGCCAGATGCGCACAACCTGGTAGGCACATATAAGGACGTTCAAGACAGCGGCTAAGCGGCTCAGTGAAAGCTACTATGCTCGCACACTAACAACGACTGATGAGGAAGAAGCAACCCAGAAATGTCGCAAAATACGCCGCAGTCGCTCAGTGGTTATGGCACTTGGCTGCTGACCCGAAAGATGCGGGTTCGATCCCAGCCGCGGCGGTCAAATTTCGGTGGAGCCAAAATTCTAGAGGCCCGTGTGCTGTACGATGTCAGTGCATGTTAAAGAACCCCGGGTAGTCGAAATTTCCGGAGCCCTTCACTACGGCGTCCGTCATAGCCTGAGTCGCTTTGGGACTGTAAATGCTCATGAATAAACTCAAAATCAATTCAAGAAATGTCGCAAAGGGACGCGTAGAAAATCTTGAACCTAAATAATTACGGTTTGTCAACATTACAGCCATTATAACATCAGCTTCAGCCAGCCTGACAAGGTAATGCAGTGAATTTCGCGTTCGGCTGCTTAGACGAATGCCTCCAGTTTGGATCACAGCCGCCGCGGTAAAATTTGAGTCTAGGCGAAGTGAAAAAAAAATCTATGCGCAACGCGATGTTGATGGGAATAATGAAAATGAAGCTGTATATCCGGATCACTCAGGGCTGTTAATTTTGGTCCCTCTACTATGGCACCTATCAGACTTCATGTATTGTTTTGTGGCGTTATAGTGAGCACACCATATATGTTCCACGACATTCTACAGCCTGCTAAAGCTACTAGCTATAAGTCCGGCCTACCTTCCGAACGCATCCCAAACATTAGCATCACCTTCTGACCAAGCAGCGGCCCTTATTAAGCGTCACCGCTGCGAAGGCAAGAGTTATTTGAAGATTTCAGAATGCCATGCTCAAGAAAGATGACGTTTCCTTTCTTGTGAAAACATGCGACATCAAACATGGATAGTATTCAAATCCTTAACGACGTGATTTCATACGCTGTAGCCTTCTCGCTAACTCTCCAAGATAACCATCTTTATAATGAAGTCAGGTCTAGGACAGAAATATCAGGCAGCCAACGACTGAACATCTTATTGCTTTTGAACATCTTATTGCTACCTCCTATTTCTGTCAGCACTTCTAATACGTTAATGTCCGAAATATGTATCAGTGAGACAGGTATCTTATCCTTACTAGGGAAGCTTAAAACAACATCAGCATCAGATCACCTTGGCTTTAATAACAAAATACTCAAAAATTCATCTGATGGTATTCATCGCATCTTGTCCGCTATTTTTTCACAATCTCTATCATCAGGCGTGATTCCGCTGGACTGGCGCCTAGCTAAAGTTGTGCCAATTTTCAAGTCTGGTGATCGTTCCTCACCACTAAATTACCGACCCATTTCATTAACTAGCACTGTTTGCAAACTTCTTGAACACGTAATTCACTCGCAGGTAATTAACTATCTTGAAGAACATAACATTATCTTTAAATATCAACATGGGTTCCGTAAAGGCTACTCATGCGAAACGCAACTTGCCGGATTCATTCAAGACATACATTCATCGATTGATGTTGGCATTCAAGTAGACTCCATATTTCTTGATTTTTCTAAAGCTTTCGACAGAGTACCTCACAACCGGTTATTAATGAAACTAGCACTGCTTAATATTCACCCTCTTGTCATTGCATGGGTTAAAGTTTTTCTCTTTTCAAGGTCTCAATTTACAGCTGTCAATAACCACAATTCGTATTTCAGTCAAGTACACTCTGGCGTCCCACAAGGAAGTGTGCTTGGCCCCTTACTTTTCCTAATATTTATCAACGATTTACCGGATTCCATTTCTTCCCATATCAGACTTTTTGCTGATGATTGTGTAATTTATCGCAAAATTTATTCTAACACCGATTGCCAATCCCTTCAATCTGACCTGGATTCAGTAACAGCATGGTGCTCAACCTGGCTTATGCAACTTAATCATTCAAAAACTAAATTGATGTCTTTTACTAACCGAATGTCTCGAATTCAAACAGCATACTCCTTAAATAATAGCTCACTCGAGCTAGTCACCACGTATAAGTACTTAGGACTTCACCTTCATTCAGACTTAGCATGGAACCACCATATTAACCTTATGCTTGCATCTGCTAATCGGTCATTAGGTCTCTTAAAACATAACCTAAAGCATGCTCCTCCTCACCTCCGTGCCCATGCCTATACCACTCTAATTCGACCTAAAATCGAATATGCCTCGGCTATTTGGGACCCTTACCAATCTTACCTAATAAATAACATTGAATCATTGCAGAACCGCGCCGTTCGTTTTATTTACTCCGATTATTCACGTAACACCACCATCACAGCCTTAAAGAAACGCGCAGGTCTCCAGGATTTATGTCTCCGCCGCATAATTGCACGACTATCACTTTTTCATAAACTTTAACATGATCCATCACTTCATTACGACTTTTTTTCTTTGCCTCCTTCGATTTTTGACCGCCGCGATCATCCCTTTAAAGTTAGGCGTTTCACGTGCAGAACATTTAACTATGCGCATTCATTCTTACCACGCACAATATCTGACTGGAACACTCTGCCTTCACATATCGCAACCACCACTGATCCTGATAAATATTTTAATCTTATATCTTCAATAACTACTGCTTAACTCTTCGCATTCATTGTTATTTTTTCATGGCTTCCTTTACAGGGTATGTTATTGCAGGGTATGTTATTAAATGATTCATTGCATTAGTGTTCTGTTTGTATAATTTTAATACTGCAGTAACCTTCGTTCTTTGCCGCGCTGCCATTATTTTGATTCTTTTGCTTACTTATGTCATGCGAAGTGTCTTATTTATGCTTTTGTTGTTTTTTATTTGCGGTTTTGCTTTATTCTGTTCATTTGCCTGTGCCCCCCCCCCCCCCCCTATGTAATACCCTCTCGAGGAACTTTAGGGGTATTCTGTATAAATAAATATAAATAAATCAAAAATAAATATTACTGATATAAAAAGGACTTTTTTGCACTATCATTTTCAAATCTGGTGCGAAGTATACTGAACTATAACTGATTGTCAAGATATTATCCACAAATTATACAGTTCTCGGAATTGCATACCAGGAGCTTCAATGTAGCGCATGGATACAGTGAGAGAAAGCCTCACAATGGGAGCCCTATTTTTCTCGCTAAAACAAGGGAAGAGAAGGAAGTGGTAAAGTATTGCATCAGTAGCAACTCCTTCATAACGTTGAGCAGAACACTGCCCACACGTCCAACTTAGGATATATAAACAAATAAATTCTGTCGGACTCATCGCTAGAAGGCTGGGTACGTGCAACTGGTATCGACCATAAATATAAATTTTGTTTAGAAGCTTCGCACAGCCCACTGAGCTTAGAAAAGTATATAGACGGTATTTTTATACTCGTGCTCCAATGTTGGGTAAACGAGCTGTGCGCTGGTGGTAAATGATAGTCGTAGCCACGACTTCTGCGACATGCAGTCATAGGTAGCGCTGGAATTTGCATCGTCTTTGGATGATCATCTGGCATTTAAAGCGTGCAGGATAGCTTACTAGCGCAATGCACGCCCGAACTCCGGGAATGCCTTGAGGTCACGGGGAAACTCTTTAACGCGCTCTCCACAGCTGTTCTCGCTGTCCGTTCAATGCGTCTTACCCCGGCTTTACATCCATGCTCATAGAGTCGCGGGACGAAGTCAAACTAGGATAATTGTTCACGCGCCGACAACGAAAACAGGGCCCAACGTCCAACTGTTTGTTTACTCTGCAGAGACAGAAGTATCAGGTCGGCTTAACGTCAATTTTAAAGCTCAGAATCATTAGCGCGCAGGGCGGGCAGAGGGCCAGTAGACAGCCGAATGTAAAGTACTCCATGGCGCACACTTGCTTAAAATTGAGAAAATACTTTGCATTATCACAACCTAAGGCAAGGACAAGCCCTGTAGTTGAAACGTTGGCGAGATTCCTCAGGCGTTCTCCTCCCTTTTTCACTTCATGTTTTACAGAAGACATTTACCTGTCCTCTCTCTCTGTACCATAGGCACTATCCTATTTATTTTGTGCGGACGACGGCTCAATAAGCTTCATTATGCCCTTTGGTTAAGAACAATGACCTGGGTTCCCCGACAAAATGTCGCATATCAGTAGCCTTCCATATCTTTGCTTTGTAACCTCAATTGTAAGAACCGCTCTCCGCCATACTGCTGCAGAAAGCGTAATCATTGCAGGTGCAATTGACAGCAATACTAGACAAGAAGGGGCTCGCCCGTTCCGATGGTTGAGATGAAGATGTAGGTTTAGCGAAATTTCTAAGTTGTGAATTCGAATCAGCGAAAAACTTGGTGAGGTGAAGTAACTGTGCATATTATAAGCCCGCAGGGCGGAGTATGCGAAGTCGCCTTGTAGTGTCTCTCTTGAGTTATACGCAAGTTCTTTGGTCAGCCATTGCTTAGCAACCCTAACGCTGAGCTCGTTGTTGAAGACGTCGCAGTGCACCAGAGGCTCTTGAATAGTCCCTTAGTGTTCTTACGGAGCAGGTTGACAGATCTTTAAATTATCAGATTAGTACCTAAACGTAATCGCTTGACACGGCATGTGAGGTAAAACGTTTTCCACTTCGTTTCGGTGACTTTTGGCGGGAAGTCTGCTCTTGCGGAGCAGTTGGAAAGTGTCACTGAAACATTTCTTTATTCAGTGCAGCTCATTTCTCAGTAAAAGAATTTTTCTTTTCTTGTACTTCGTTTTCACCCTTGCATCAGCATTTGTTTATATTTATTAAAAGAAACTGGATTGTTCCGCCGTAATGGATTTCAGTAATATTATAATAACTATATCTGCGTAAAAACGCCAAAATTATGAATACTGCGCTAGGTAATAACCAAATGAATCATGATGTGCGCCATGTTTGTCTATGAGTGCAAGCAATACACTTAAATTGATGCAACTAACACCCCGCACCATCTCTCGAACGGCCTTTATAGTAAAACGTTCAGTTGTGGCTAGTTGGTATGGATTCATAATAAAACAGCGCAGAAGACGACGGGCCAGAGAAAGGAGAACACAAGACAGGCACTGGCCCGCTATGAAAGTTTTTTTTCTTTAATAGGAATTCAACCTTCAGTTGCGATTCAGCGTTTGGCCTGTGTTCTCCTTTCTTGGGTCCGTCGTCCTTCGCGCCGTATTATTATGTGTCTTTAGAGTGTCAAAAGATGAGTAAAGTGAAGCACTGGCTCGGCACTCTATAAATCCTCTTAAGTCCCGGCACTCCTCAGTATCTCGGAAATCAAGCGAAGTATGATGAATGCAAGTTCGTGAACAAAATTGGGAATAATGGCATAGATGCCTTTCGTTCAGGTGCAGCTTGATAGGGGAATTGGCTGCGTTCCTTCTCCCCATTCTTGCAACCAGGAGGTTGGTTCGGGCCATGTATCTAGTACCATCCCTGCATTGTCAATGCATCTAACAACATATATTACTTTCATATCATTCCATCTTCATTTTATCCACGGTTGTGATGAAAAAGCCTTGACCACTTCTATGATCGGTTAATTAATTTTGTAAACGCTTCGGTGCCCGCCCCTGGCTCGTTTTCCTTACATCACTCAAAATCGAGAGTTGTAAACAAATTTATTCCACCGTGCAGCTTGTGGTGGCAACAAAATTCAATTCTGGGGCTGTAGGACACAGCATGAGAGTAACCTGCCTCCCGCAAGAGTGTCCATATGATAACAGGACACAAAAAATGAAGGATAGATAGCACGACGCCGGGTACACAGTGTCTCTTGAAAAATTATGCTTGAAGAATATCCATTCGCTGCCTTCCACGCGCTGCACCGAACTTACCGCCGCCAGAGAGAATCAACAAATAGGCGCACATCTGGCACCGACTTGTGAAGAAAACGCCAGCCGTAGTTTCCTTACAGCTACTGGAGAGCTGCTCCCCGTTCGAGCGCCAGCCACAGCGATACATAATTCATGCAGACTTTTCCCTTTGGGTCGGGGTAGCACTTCTAGGAGACGCACTGCGGTGTCTGGAAGAAAAAAAACACAGCAGCAGCAAAAAACTCCACGAGAAAGTGAGTGGTCGACTTGTGCAATCGGGTGAGGTGGGCGCCTTTCCCTGCAGACCTTGTTGCTGAGAGCTATTTGACCTTGCTCACGGGGACCCGCATTGTCGATAGTAGCTGCTCTCCACAATAAACAGAAGCTAGACAAGCGTGTAAAGAAGGAACGAAGCAAATAGACGTCGTGTATGGCACGTGCAAAACGAAACAGCTCAGAAGAAAACCGCGACTAGTGAGGATGCTGACGTGCTACCATACTTATTTTTTTTTATTGCACGTACTTTCTAGACCTGGAGGAAATACAGAAAGGGGTTGTTAATCACAAACTCATCCCGCACGAAAAAAGAAGTTTACAGAACATTGTTGCTCCGGACGGTAAAACAGCCACCAAGACCAGGAAAATGGTCTAACATTTAGAAATACTCTTGCTTGGCTAGTTGGTTAAGGCTTGAAGACGTAATGAAATTCACGCCAAAAACGGAGACAAAAATATAACACACCGGTCAGGACCGCAGGCACTTGAACTTGAGTATTTTGCACATTTTGCATATGCAAAATACTCAAGTGCGAGTGGCGCTGGCCCTGTCGTTTGTGTTCTACTTTTGTCCTCGTTTGTTGCGCCGTTTTCATTACATCTTCAAGCAGTTTGGCGTGACACTTTTTCAGCTTTAAAGTTAGCTTGTCCGTTCAAAGTGCTAATGGGCCTTTACTGCCTACTCAGCGCACCTCTGTCTATTGGGAGAAATTTAGACTCAATTTCTACGGTAAAATACCGTGTATTGTCCTGAGTGTGAGAGTCATATTTCATTTTTTTATTTACGTTTAATAAGAGCTGCCTTTTTTACACAAATACTGACGTGTATCACAATACATCTTTCAGTGTTTTGTTAAAAGAAGGAATTGCTCATCCAGTACGTAATAGAATCATCCCCGGAGGACACCATGTGAAATAAAAATTAATGACCATTGCATGCAAAAACGGGAAGAAAGTAGATTAGAGCCATGCATGTGGAGCTAGAGAACGCTTCACGAATTTCGACAAGTTTCTAAACCAAATGGTCCAGATTCAGTGAACATATGATCGGGGCGAAAGGGAGGCAGAGAATAAGTCCTCTAACCGCTTCTGAAAAGCAGTGGTGTTCAAGTAATTAGCTACCATTTGGGATGAGCTAAGAGGTGGGGAAGCTCGTGGCTGGTATGTGGAAGTTTTCTTGTTTACACTCTCTACAGGTGGATGACCTTAGGTGGGCTCGTGGGTGCCGACGACAATCTCGCCAACTCAGGGAAGGTGTGATAATAGCTAACACTATAATAAACACAGGAAATAATTCTAAAAACATAAGAACGGAATGTACGAATGATATATGTAAGGCAGTTGGAAAGAGGGAGGAACAAATGATGAAAAATAGAAGGAGCGAAAGTAGACAATTATAGAGAAACAACACTGGGACACGAGTTTATGAAAAACAGGAAACTAGCAAATCACCAGTTAAACTGAATTCGAGGAATGTTTAATTTTCACAGACATTGAGGGATCAAGTTCAGAAAAAAGAAATTTTCAGAGCCGTTTTTGCGTAACGTCTTAGAAACTAAGGAATTTTCAAGCTTGTGCAGAGAAAAAGTGCCTGAATTAGAGATTTCGCTACTAAATGAGGAAACTTTCTGTTACGCCCAGGATAAACATTGAGAAACAGGACAGAAAATAAAAGTAGCTTTCCATGCAGCATATATTGGCAGGGGTTCACCCCTTCTTCGAAAGGAAAAAAATAAGAGGCCTTTCGCCGAACGTATGAAAATAACTCCAAAAAGGAAAAAAGAAACGACGGCATTGATACGATGCGACGTTGCAATCCTGCGCTGTCAGTATGAGCCTCTGTATTTCGCTTTTAGTTCGATCACCTTAACACCGCGGCACTTTAATTTGATTTGATTCTGCCTTAGGCTTCTGAAGGTTGTAAATGGCACGTTGGTGAGGGGTTCGAAGCTCGTACGTGAGAAAATATTTTTTTTTTATCGGCGGGTGGCCCAGATGAACCACCTTCCGGACTTAGAGGGGGGATGCTTTAGAGACAGACGGAGACAAAGACAAAAGAACAGAAAGACAGTGAGAGAGACAGACCGACGGACCGACCTACAGAAAGACGGACCGACAGGCGGATGGACGGACGTACGGATTAACAAACAGGCAAGCAAGAGGGCGGGTTGGCGGGCAGGCAGGCATGCATTCGCTCTGTATCGCTCAATTTAAAACACGCACCACTCTGTCGTACTCATTCCAGCAGCTTCAACTGTATGCATAGTCACTATGTTGTAGTGCATTTGGAGCTTATGCAAAAATTTTTGCCTGCTATCGTCTTTGTTTCTGTCGACACTGTACACCACATGGAGTCTGTACATGAATACATTTTAGATTGAATACATATACTCTGCGAAGCGAAAAATGTAACGACGCTGAATAAAGAGACCTTCCCTTCCAACAACACACCCCTCGAAATATACACATTTCCTAGCGCGGTATATTTCTCATTCTGTTGGCTCATATTTGCTATTGTCGTCACAAACGTGACCCAAGTTCTGAGTTCTTCGAGCGATGGCAACAGGCAGAGTTCTTGTAACATTTGTTATGTACTGCCAAAAAAAATAGTCTGAAATAACATGCGGAAACCGCCAACTGATCCCTTATGCAAACATACAGTAATAAGATTTGAGATCGTTTTTCTGAACGCATAATCACTCCAACAAAAAAAAATGAAAGAGGCTAGGGCTTTCAGTTTAACCATTATAGATCAACACTGCCCTCCTACCGATGCAAATGTAAACAGGAAGGGTAAGTAGGCGTAGTGTCCATAATGAAACATTGTTCGGCAGTATTGGTTCGTACTGACGCTATGCGTATGCAAGCCCGTCGGTGGGCCGCAAATTTTGCATCCGCGTACAGCGTGAGCTGGAAAATAATGCCGTTGAAATAGCGCATCGCTTTCGACTCCCGAACTCCGATGAAAGCTCTATCCTGGTGTGAAAACAACTGATCCAGTTCGGGCTGCGCGTCTCGATGATTATTGTAGAGATAGTCACATTACGGTAGCATTTCGAGCCTTCAGCGTGTTGGCGCCGCCACCCTGTGGCTGTTCCCAGTCCACCTGCTGTCCAGTTACTTCAATTAGGGCACATGCGATTAGTGTTGAGGACGAGTGGGAAAAGTTCCTTGTTTGCTGGCGTAAAGCAACGTTCCATGTACGCGCTGCAACTACGAATGCAGGGCTCATGGAATGCTTTCTTCCTTGCCCCTTGCGCGTGAATGCGAAGGAGCGTTAGGAAAGGCGACATCAATGCGCAGCAAAACTGGGGCGTTCGGGGGCACGTGCTTTATATCCCATGATGACCGGCGCCACCCTGCTCTGTGGTTTGACAATGCGCCCCAGCAGTCGTGGTCACGTATTTGCCGTTGCAGCCGGAGCCCTTGTCGACTCGTCCCTTCCAAATTGCTGGCCCTTCCCTCCATTCTCTTTGCGCCCACTTTGGCCAACAGCCGTTTTCTTCGCCATCAATGCACGGGCGTTATTCCTCACCGCCTCGCTCACGGCCTCTTTTGTTTTCAACTTCTTAGTTTTTGTAAACGATCATATATTAATCCAGCGACTTTCAAATGGATATTTTCGCTTGTGTTTGGTAGGCTTTGATCATATTTAGATTCAACAGCGTGATTTCAGCACTATTGATGACTGCTATTGCCAGGGTGTGCAAAAAGCCTTTGCACACTGACTCAGACTTTGTAACCCACAGCGAAGAAGGCGGGCAATATCCTAGCATTCAGTTTATTCATAAAAAGTGAGCATAAAAAGTGTATAGAACCCCTTATTCTGCATAAGAACTCGCTTACAGCTCCCATAAAATTATCTATTTTTTTTCGGAAATTTTCCTTGAGCACGCTATGAATAAATAAACCTGTAAACTTCGCGGACCTGAAAAGGTGCCTGATCACATTAATTTGCCGTAGACACTGGCAGGATGTCCATCCCAGCAAACCCGTCAAGCAGGCCATGATCTGTACTATAAAGTAATGAACTGAAAATAACAAAAATCCTGAGTTGTCGTAATGGCTTCGCTTCCGGGATATTAAAGCGTTACATTGTGAGTGCATATTGTAACAGTTGTTACACTGAAAAGGAACTGCAGCGGCTGAACGAGGGCACCAGAGAAACGGACCTACACTTCAGCGTCGTCTACTTCTAGAGGCTGCGATCTCTTTCTTCTTCTACTTCCAGTCCTCCTGTCACTGCCCCCTCTTCAGGAGCATCGCCCCGATGCGGTGTTATGGTCAGACCGAATAGCGGGGAGAAAAAGTGTTCAAGAGGTACACCACGAGTCTGACATCAGCCGGAAAGTCACTCGGGGGGTCGCTCGTAGTACGGCTTCATTCGCACCACATGCACAACGTCGCTGCGCTTGCCGTTGCGCGATGAACGAGCTGGCGAGGCTGGTGCAACTTCGTACGTTACGTCGCTGAGGCGGCGGATAACAAGGTAAGGGCCGAACTGGCGGCGCAGTAACTTTTCGGACAGCCCGCGACGACGAACAGGCGTCCAAACCCACACATAGTCGCCTGGGTGGTAGGTAACGTAGCGGCGTCCAAGGTTGTAGCGGTCAGCATCGATCTGCTGCTGACGGTGAATGCAGTGTCTGGCCAGTTGCCGTGCTTCTTCCGCGCGCTGAACATAGGTGGCGACGTCGACAACAAGTTCACTCTCACTGTCAGGGGGGTCCACGGGTAGCATAGCATCGAGGGGGGTGGTAACCTGTCGACCGAAGACTAATTCGAACGGAGTGAACTGCGTCGTCTCTTGCTGCGCGGTATTATACGCGAATGTTGCGTATGGGAGAATTTCGTCCCATGTCTTGTGCTCGATATCAATATACATGGAAAGCATGTCGGTCAAGGTCCTGTTGAGGCGTTCTACCAAGCCGTTTGTCTGCGGGTGGTAGGCTGTTGTACGTCTGTGGCTGGTGTGCGTGAGCTTGAGTACAGCCTCAGTGAAGCGAGCCGTAAATGCAGCTCCACGGTCAGTAATGATAGCTGCAGGAGCGCCATGACGCAGGACGATGTTGTGGACGAAGAAATCGGCGACTTCAGCAGCAGTACCGTTTGCAAGTGACGTGGTCTCAGCGTATCCGGTCAAATAATCTGTCGCGACCGCAATCCACCGGTTTCCTCTGGTCGACTTCGGAAAAGGGCCGAGGAGGTCTATGCCAATTTGCTGAAGGGGTCTTTGGTGGTGCTATGGGCTGTAGAAAGCCGGCTGGCTTCAGAGGAGGAGATTTGTGACGTTGGCAATCCCGGCATGTTGTTACGTATCTACGCACGGATAGGAGTAAATTGGGTCAGTAATACTTAAGCCGAATCTTTGCCAGTGTGCGACTAACCCCCAAGTGGCCGGCGGATGGTTCATCATGACAAGCGCTTAAGATTTCGGAGCGTAACTGGGATGGCACAACAAGCAGAAACGTCTCTTTGTTGCTGTCAAAGTTGCACTTCTAGAGGACTCCACGCCGCAGAATGAAGGCCTGTAGTCCACGGCGAAACACACGAGGTGCATGAGAATTCAAACCCTCCAGATACTTAACGAGTGGCGCCAACTCAGAATCTGCTCGTTGAAGCTGCGCCATACGGGAGATGCTAATGGCACAAAGAACAGGGAAATCTTCAGGGATGTCTTGCGTAGCCGGTTCCACGGGCGCTCGTGATAAACAGTCCGCGTCCTGGTGCTGCCGACCCGGTTTATAGACGATCGTAACGTCGTAATCCTGTAAACGGAGGCTCTATCTGGCCAACCGGCCAGAAGGGTCTTGAATGGTGGCCAGCCAGCATAGCGAGTGATGATCGCTGACAACACGAAACGGTCGGCCGTAGATATAAGGTCGAAACTTACTCAGATCCCAGATGACGGCAAGGCACTCTTTTTCGGTCGTCGAATAGTTCCGTTCCGATCGAGAAAGTGTGCCGCTCGCGTAGGCGATTACTCGCTCTGCGCCGTCCTGCCACTGTAGGAGGATCGCTCCGAGGCCGACATTGCTGGCGTAAGTGTGGACTTCAGTCTCTGCATTCTCGTCCGAAATGAGCTAGTATTGGTGGACTTTGAAGGCGGCAGCGGAGTTCATCGAAGGGGGCGTCTTGGGCACTTCCCCATACGAAGGGTGTGTCATCTCAAGCCAAGGCAGTCAATGGCTCAGCTAGGCGAGAAAAATCTTTAACAAAGCGGCGGTAATACGAGCAGAGGCCCAAAAAACGTCGGAGGGCCTTCTTGTCGGTTGGGCGTGGGAAACTGGAGACGGCGGAAGTCTTGTCGGGGTCTGGAAGAACACCTTGTGCGCTGACAACATATTCTAAGAAACGGAGCTCCTCGAAGGCGAAATGGCATTTCTCTGGCTTGATCGTTAGTTGTGCAGACTGAAGAGCTTGAAGGACAATGCGCAATCGCTGCAAGTGTTGTTTGAAGCTAGACGAAAAGATGACCACGTCGTCCAGGTACACAAGGCACGTCTGCCACTTCAAACCAGCTAAAACAGTGTCCATCATGCGTTGAAATGTGGCCGGAGAGGAGCAAAGTTCCAACGGGAGCACCTTAAATTCGTACAGACCGTCGGGTGTCACGAAAGCCGTTTTCTCGCGGTCTCGCTCGTCCACCTCGATCTGCCAATATCCGCTTTTCAGATCTAAGGAAGAGAAGAATCTGGCGTCCCGGAGTCGGTCAAGGGTATCATCGATCCTCGGGAGTGGGTATACGTCCTTTTTGGTAACATTATTCAGTTTCCTGCAATCAACACAGAATCGCAACGTGTTGTCTTTCTTTTTCACCAGGACCACCGGCGACGCCCACGGACTTGTTTACGGCTGTATAACGTCGTCTGCAAGCATTTCATCGACTTGCGTCCTAATAGCTTCGCGCTCTTTAGGCGAAACGCGGTATGGACGCTGACAAACTGGTGGTGTGGCCGAATCGGTGACAATGCGATGCTTGGCTACCGGCGTACGTCCGACCTTGGAGCTCACCGCGAAGCAATTTTTAAAATCAAGTAGCAGCCACGACAGAAGGTTCTTCTGATGAGGTGACAACTCCGGGTTGATTCTAACTTTCTGAAGGGCGTTACTTGGTGCGACATCGTCGTGAAGATTCACCTGTACGGGGCACAGATTCGGCAACCTATCCACGTCGTCGAGGAAGGCGACGGCCATTCCCTTGACGAGGTGCTGAATTTCGTTCGTGAAATTCGTCAGAAAAACTGTAGCACAGGCGTCATTCAGTTCAACAAGACCGCGCGCGATAGCCACACCCTTCTCGAGCAACAGCGAAGGGTGACTGTCCGCAATACCTTCGTAGTCGTGAAACGAGTCGTTCCTCACTAACACTAGCACACTGGACCGTGGTGGCAGCATTACGTCGTCTTCGACTATACGCAGAGCGTTGACTCCTGGGCCTTCTGTGTTACTGTGCGTCACGGCTTGCTTCGTCGAAAATGTGACTCGCGCCTCGTGTAGATCGATCACAGCACCGTTTGCCTGTAGAAAGTCGAGGCCAGGATCAAATCTCTCGAACACTCGCTCAACACGACGAATTCACTCACGTAGACGAAACCGCGGATGCCGACTCGGGCTGTGCACCTTCCGGCCTGGCTAAGGAGGTGACCTTCAGCCGTGCGAATGCTAGGGCCCAACCATGGTGTCAAAACTTTGCTCAATTCCTGGGCGAGGATGTGGCTCATCACGGAATAGTCAGCCCCAGTAGCAAGTAAAGCGATGGTGTCAGTTCCGTCAATCGTCACACGCAAATCAGAAGTAGCGCGTCGGATGCTGTCGCTACCCTGCCCAGGTGAGGAATCAGCGTATCGGTATATCGGCGGCGGAGGATCTTCAGTTTTCCCGACAGCAGCGGCCTTGCCTCCGGAGACCGCTGGAATTAGTTTTCCCGGCGTGGACTGGGAGAACGCCGCTCAGGGTAGCCGGCGTCTCGGCGAGGGCTTGGAGAACGGTAACGCAGCGGAGATGACGACCTAGGATCGTAGAGACCGTATGTCCCAGGCCTCTGACGGGCCGACAGCTGAGCTTCAATTTTGAATGGTCGTTCTCCATTCCGGGGGCAAGGGTCGTCGGGCGCGAAACCACGCAGACCCACTCGGCGTTACGGGCAGGCCCTGTAAAGATGTCCCGCCTCACCACAGTGGTATCAAAGGGGCCGCCGGTCCGGTGCACGCCACACTTCACACTTCTGTGGCCGCTGATAAGCTGGTCGAGCAGGCACACGGGAAAGACCAGACTGCTGCGCTGCGTGAGTCGCGCTATTCACGTCGTAGCCTGGCGTTGGGACCCGGCAGAGGACAGATGCATAGGTTGGTCTGACCTCAGTCTGTCTTGGGATCTCAGGCAGTTGTTGCTGCTGTGCTGCTAGGCGCACCTCGTCCCGGACGGCTTCAGACAGCGATGTAACAGACGGCGCGCTGGGAGGCAGCTGGAGGGCTTGTAATTCCTCCCTGACGATCGACCTGATTAGGTCCCGTAAAACGGCCGCATCACTCCCTAACGGCATCGAAGAAACAGCGTGCCCAAGCGTGCTTACATCCCGATTGTATTGCCGGGCTCGTTGCAGGAGCGTCGTCTCCATAGTAGTCGCTTCCGTAAGGAATTCGGCAACAGTACGCGGTGGACTGCGCACAGGACCGGCGAAAAGTTCCTGCTTGACCCCGCGCATGAGGTGGCGAAGCTTCGTCTCCTCCGCCATGGATGGGTCAGCACGCTTGAAGAGGCGCGTCATGTCCTCTACATACATGCGGACGCTTTCTTTAGTCCGCTGGTTACGGGAGCGAAGCGCAGCTTCAGCTTTCTCCCGGTGGTGTGCTTTGGGGAATGTAGCTATGAGATTTTGGCGAAATGTCTCCCAGGTGGACAGGTTGCTCTCGTGGTTCTCGCACCATGTCCTAGCGGAGTCCTCGAGCGCAAAATACACATTATGGAGCTTACGGTCGTCGCTCCAACCGTTGTAGAGGGCGACCCGCTCGAAGGTGTTCAGCCAGTCTTCCGCATCTTCGTACACGTCGCCGTGAAAAGATGGCGGTGTTCGCGGCGTGTGGTAGAGGACGGGCGCCGAGAACCTACTGTCTGTGGCCATTTCCGGTGGGACCGTCGGTCGAGGCTGCGTCTTCCTCGTCGGGTTGTCAAGAGGCCCGAACTCAGGTGTCTCACCGCGGAGGCGGCGGCTTGGGCGCTGATGGACCGGTGTGAGTGCCGTCTTTATCTCGTAGGCGTACGCAGGTCGGGAAGCGTACCCAGCACTGTCCCACCAGATGTGTAAGAGTTGTTACACTGAAAAGGAACTGCAGCGGCGGAACGAGGGCACCAGAGAAACGGACCTACACTTCAGCGTCGCCTACTTCTAGAGGCTGCGATATCTTTCTTCTTCTACTTCCAATCCTCGTGTCAATATTTCCATCCAAGGAAACCAGAGAAAACATCTGGCAGCTTCATTCAAAATTACATCAAATTGATTGCTGTCACTTGCATCAACACCCTACAGTATAATAAATGATAGCCTCAGGTGACGCTGACAATTCTTCACAGCACAGCAAGGATTACCGTGAATATTTTCGTCATCTAAGGCACATACACTGCCGTTTCTAGCACCAAATATTTTCCATCCAGACGCTCCTCCTGAATGTTTTTCGTGGGAAAAATTGGCATTTTTATCTGGCCTATGCAGCTAGCGGAGGTAAAAGTGGGACGTGATGTCGGCGTTAAACTGCCCCTAACTGAATTAAAATTGAAAAATATTATTTGATAATGAAATGTTTGTTAGACTCACAAATACTTCATATCAGAATCAAGAATATGTGGAGATTGATTGCATTATTTTCGAAATTTCCTGCCGAAGAGCTTCATAAAGGAAGTTAATATCGGCAGCGTTACTAACGAGTGAAGCATCGTCCCTGCGACAATCTTGCGATTTTGCTCTCCTCTTGCTACCTATCCTTCAAGCCTCCTGGCAGCACGTGCGCTGCGAGCACTGCTATACATTTAACCGCCGATCAAAACCTCTATCTACAAATATAAACAGTCTTCTATAAATAGTCTTAAACGCGATGAATGCAGTTTACAAGTACTCATTTTCATCTCTTGTTAGAAATGCCAACCAAACCCTAGCCCGCAGTGGTACGGCCTATTTCAACGGACGCAAACAATAAAGACGTTAGCGATACTAATTACACAGTGTGGCAAGAAAATTTGGTTAAAAATTGTCATCTCAACCTCGATGTAGACGGACAAAGCATGCAGATTGCCTTTGAAACATGCCGAGAAAACCGTGGTGTTTGAATGTCGTTATCCTGCCCCTTATTTCTGTAGCCGTGTCTCGATGTCATTCCAAAGCAAGACTACTAGAAAGAAAGAAAAGGCTAAGAGGAAATTATTCGAAAGGTGGCTTGGAATGGTTACCCTGCAGTGGCAAAATTTAAAGAGGTAATGTAAAAGGGAAACAGGGAAACACATTGACATCAGGAAAGACGTCCGTGCTTCAAACTCACTTTTTTACACACAAGCATGGCGCTGACAGGAATAAAAACATGGCTTTGTGTATGAAGCCTCTTTCATAGCAAGCCTAGTATAAAGCAACAAAACCAGTTAGCCCACAGGAAGACTGAACAATAAAACTCAGTCTTTTGCCCTTTTCAATCGGCAACGCCTTTGCTATATTACAATGAAGACGAGCGCTCTTGTTCGTCTGTCAGACCAACCGCATTTGCATAAGGAATTCCAAGCAGCCTGGGCATGACTGCTGAAACATATTCAGGAAATTTTTCAGCGCGCGAACGCCCTACTCTTTTGTCGTAAGTTCTCGGAACAAACCCAGCAATACAACTCGGAACATTGCAAGGTATAGAAGCAGACACGGCAAGATCAGTCTCACTATCATCTCCCCATTTCGATACGAAAGCAATGTCGAGGCGATGAACAGGCCAGAACTTTGAAGTGTTTCTTATATAGATGCAGAGCGCTGCGTATTTTTCATGTTGTAGGAAATCAGAGCTACAGTTTCTTCGATTCCCACTGCTTTGCAGAGAGCTAAACAAACTGAACGGACGCGTCGTTTTTTTTTCTGGATTCTGGCTCAAACAACCTTAATGAAAGGAACATTTATGTTATTGCATGACTGCAGCACAACGAGTGGGACATATAAGAACGACCTTCCTCTATAGTATCCCGTTTGTCGCACTGTAGTCATGGAATGTCGTAACATACTCTCCCAACAACTTACCTTGTCAAATATTTATGATAATATATTTTTTTTCTCCCATGCGCACAATAAGTGACATTCCATTTTTTGTTCGTGGTGCAAACTAAGCTAAATAGAAGAACTTTTATAAAAAATCTAAGATTAGTGAAATAGCGCTGGCAGTTCCTTTTTTAACTTTACGGCTTTTTGGGGGATCGCTTTCGTGTCCTTAATTTAAAAAAGAACACTATTCTTGGAGTTCCATGGTGTGATTCCGGATGTGTAGAATATTTATATACGGATGCGAGCTTGAGATTACAGAGCACACAAGACGTTTTATATGTATAAACTGAGGTTAGCAAGTAACAGCAGTCCTTTTCTGAACTCGTACATAAATCACTCCTGACAAACGCTAACATGTCGACTTGGAGAGTAAAAGAACTATGCAAGGAATTGTTTTTAGCAAACCAAGTAGGTTACGACATGCCGGTGAATATGCGGGAGTAATTGCCACATTATGGCTGAATTTTGTTGAAGTAGCTCGTAGAATACAAGACATTCAATATAAGGACGCCTGTATATTGCACATAATTTTTTTTTGCTGCTTTTACGTCTGTCTTGCGTCCGTGCATCATGCTTATATGTAAAAGAATCTAAGGGAAAGCCCCTTGAATGTGAGACAGTTTCGTACACTTGCTCCTAAGCGCACGACCGTTGTGAGATGTTTCTGTGGATTGTTTTCACTATATATTTCACTGCTGTGCTCTGGTAATATTGAGCAGAGCCCAGTAACCTCGGCTGGGTACGAGCCATTGGCCGAGCTGCAATATTTCCTTGATCAGCAATTGGGGATAGCTACAATCTTACTGCATCTTCTTAATGTTCTAAGGCAGAGTTCATGCAAGTAGCTTACAGCCGGGGCGATATGGCTTTGGACATAAAAGCTATCAAGGCCAGTCAGAAAAGCAATAAAACAAATTTCTCTATGTGGAACAAAGGTACAGAAGCATGAAGGAAAAACGAGATCTTTTGATCATGCTGACCATAGAATATCAACCAGCCTAGCCTCTATACTAATATTCTCTGTTAGTTATGCCTGTATCACGGATAGAAGAGCTTGATGATCAATGAGGGCGCTGTAACCTTAATATTTAGGAATAGCGGACTCTAAAGAATCATGCCTCAAAATAAAAAAAAATCAGAGATGTTTTATTGAACACGCTTTACACTCTACCATGCTCAGCCACTGAATATGCACAACCCGTATGTCTGTTCTCGCCAGACAAAACCATTCAATCATTGTCAAAATTGTGAGCTTTTTAGTGAAAGATATGGTGCTTCCTGCTCACTCAAAGCGGTCCTTTCGTTTTTAATTAATAAAACAAAAGACAATTTACATGAGTAAGATGAACAGGGTACCCCGTCTTGTTTATTTGTGCTCTCTTTAATTATTGCTCTTTGTGGCTATAAAGCGCAATGGAATCTAACTGTGCACTGACAACCGCCGTGGCTAAGATTTCAGACTATTGCCATCAGAAATGACTCCTTTTTCGCGGTGAGAATCTTTTACCATGCCCAACATGAAAGAACACAGTAAATTTCGCTCTGAAAGCCTTCTACTCCTAACCGCAATTGCAATGTATATTCTGTGGTGTAAGCTTCCTTCCATCACTAACCGCAAAGGCACCATTTGAAACATGGGTGGAAAAGATGCCCCCATCTCTAGCCACGTAAACACCGTATGTTCTGAGCCAAAAGCCGGCTATCATTGCTAACCGCACAAACACGGCAGTCTTCGCGATTGAAATCTCTTCCAGTATGGCAGCAGTTAGTGCTCCGTATTTTGTTCTGTGGAAATAACACGAGAACCGGCGAAGTACGTCTAAGCTCGATACTGGAAAACACTAGATGACAGGCTGTTTCCTCGCACCTCAAGTGGTTTCTGTTTATTGTCTAGGACTTGGAGGCAGCTGATATTGTCAGCGTCTGTTAACTTCTTTCCCCTTAGCTTTGATTAAATGGGAACATAAATATGAGCATCGTATTTCGAGCTGTTTGAGTATCGAATCCCGGCTGCGGCACTCACATCTTGTTGGTAGCATGTTCGCAACGGTGACCAAGTGGTGTAAAATAACAGTCATCTTTAGAAAAAAAACATCAGTAGGGCCTTTTCTTCAAGACACTCAAATATACCAGCTCACTGCGTGGCCCAAGTGGCACATACGCTGGCCTGAGTACGAGGCTTAAAAATCTCACACTCTTGGCCTGGAAAACACCAGGCGGCGCTCTCCTTGACTCCGCGTGGCTTTACTCATAATTTATTTCTGAAGACTTTCGTCAAACTTCGTCCGCGACGCTTCTTGATCGGGGAGATTCTTAATGCATTATACTTGCGCTTCTTGTGCAGATTTCTTTTTGCGATTTCAGGGCAGGAAATTCTCTCAATAAACATTAAAAAGCCCATACGTGCATCCATTTAACACCTTCTGTGTTGTCAAAACCTTTCTGTAGGGCTTCTTCAAGAGAGTGTTTTTGTGTAGGCGTTTGTTTTTATTTCGTTCTATGAAATGCATTCCAGGTTTCTGTCCTGTAGAGAAAGGCACGTTTCAAACCCTGAGCTCGGCACAGTTCTCTCCCATTAAACTTTTATCTAGAAGTTGGCAGGTAATAAAGAAAACAGGTACAGGATTGGTCGAAAGATTCCTGGCCACAGGGCCTAATTTTGATCTAAGTGGCTGGCTGTTTACGTCAACGTCGAAGCTCAATATATCCTCACGGAGTAGGAGAAGCATCACTCTCGCCTCTAACAACCTTGTTAGGTTCACATCGGTGTTAAGGGCTCCACTTTCAACCAACCATGTAAGTTTTGACCAACCCTGCAAATTCTTAAGGCGCCACGATGCTGAATACTGGGTTAGGAACACCAGTTTGTTCACATTTTTTGGCAATTGCCTACAATTGTAGCGCTGTTTTCTACTCCTGCCTTTATTGCGTGAATTGCGTAGTAAAAAAAAACTATCCAGAACATCTGTTTGTGGTGTATGAACAAATTACCAACCCCTTATTTCTGCACAAGGGAGACGTCTGTAATACACTTTTTTTTCGTAGAAGTAATAAACATCAATTGTGACAGGTACAAGAATATGGAAGAGCTGTGTATTTCTTGAATGCTCGCCGTTCATGTAGCTCATAATGAAACTTTTAAACGGTGCCGGGCTAACCGCAAGGAAGTGTACTCGTGAGCTGTGCATAAGGAAATATCGACAAGGTAGACAAAAATGTCATACCACCGCTTCTTCCGTGAGAAAAGTCTGAAGAGACCAAACGTTTATATGTAGCACAGCGTGATAATGAACCTAGTGTAGAAGAGAAGATACAAACGATCAGAAGGTAGCATCTGACAGTGTTACCTGGAAGGCTGAATAAACGCAAACACTTCTTAAGTGCAATGCAAAGAATAGTGCGCATAACTCCCGACGCATCGTGGTCCAAATTTCAGACGCAAGCCTACATTTCTGACCAGCAACTAATCTATGGGCAAGTAACAAAAAGACTTGAGGATGCTACCACACACACACAAAAACCCACTGCAGTACTCGGCAAGAAAGATGCACAAAACAAGCCGGTGCATTTCCGGGTGGTCGGTTATCCTGGCTTTTCTGCACTTTTGCGCACTATCGCTCGTATCTTGGATCTTCCCTCGTCCTGTTACCATCCCCCGAAAGTAGGGTAATTTTAAGGGATATTTTACGCTTTATATTGTACTTCCATATTCGGGATGTACGTGCCTGCTTCATCCGGATATCTATTCGGTGCTTCTCCAGGAATCATCCCTTATATGTTGTCATCTGTTCGTCGGCGTTTCGATGTCCTTGGTGTTGTGCAAGCGTGCATATTTTTCTCGTTATAGCATTTCTGCATGCACACATAGCACCGGCGTGCTTTTCTCTGTTCTTCTGGGTGAGGCTGCGTGTTGGTCATAATGCGAAATATTAATTGGGTACACATTCTATGCCGCAGTTTGTTGCTTAACGGACGGCCGGTATTCATTCCATTGAAAGAAATATTAGCCGTAATATTCAGTCGTAATATTTGTACAACTAAATCTTCTGAAATATTTGCTGAGCTAACAGCCTATATTCAAAACCATTCAATCATGACGGAATTGCGCATGCTCATGCCAGAAACAAAAGGATTTCTTAGTATTCGACAGGTTGCAATCTCTCCTTTGTGCCATTAGTCTCAAAAGTGACTCTTATACAAAGGCAAGAAACATCACTCGTGTGTAGTTCTCCACACTTCGTCCTTCATTATCCTACACGTTTCTTTGTCTTCTCTGTGCTGGTAGCTAAAACATGCTGCATATCGAAAATTATCCCTTAATACATTTCCAGAAGCTGTCGTTGTCCTCTTACTGGATCATTTGCGCTCAGTCATTACTGCTGCGTAACCACGCATGTCTTTCCTTCGTGCTTGATCGTTCCTTAGTAGAGTCTTCTGAATATTTTCATGCGTCATATGTTCTTTTTTCACGAATAGGACATGATGTCAAGTTTTTTCACTAATTAACAATATATCTAAAAGCTATTAATAAATTTGGCTAATTGGCACGTCACACTTCAATAGAAACCCGCAAATTTCATATTTAAGAAAAAAAAAACGGACATTTCTTAAAAAGATACCTTTTAATTACATCTGCCTTAGTTCCTCTCACCATTTCTTCTCGTGATACTTTAGCGCATCATGTGAAACGTTCGGTCGTCTTACTCTCTGGGCCTTCTTTCTAGTATCGCGAAAGTCGGGAGGACATGAGAAAGCTAGAAAGTCTCTAGCTGTAACATGAGAGGCTCGCTACACGCGCTGGGAAAAGCAGCCGACACTCAGCTCTCTGAGCGCTCTTGACCAACTAGCCATCTCCTTTTTAAAACTTATGTCAAGCAGTTAAGCAGATGCATTGCTTCTGATGCATGCACGAATCCAGAAGATCTGTTGCATGCTCTGTTTCTTAGATTCCTTAAAGAGGATGTCAGGGTCTCCTCATCACGTTCATTTTGCTTCGAGCTCGTTTCGACGCATAGTTCGCTTCTGCAAACACCTTCAAAGAGATGATCAACGTCTTTCTAAGTGTAAATGGGAATTGAAAAGCGTCCGTCTTATTTGTCTTGAGTGGATCTAATTTTAGCTCCGTTCTCTCTGCTGCTAATGCAAGAAAAGAGCTCACAATGCTTTCAGAAAGCCGAAATTGCAAAAATCTTGAATTTCCTAGCTGCTCAGACACTAAGCCAGGCATTGAGGTATACATTGCACTGGTCGAACAGGAAAGAGCTAGGCACACATTTCTGTTCATGGCTGCATGCTTAGACTACGTAGAATTTATTTTCTTGTAATGTTTGAACCTGAAAAATTTGCGCGTGCCTTGACGCCCTCATGGGAGCTCCCTCTCATCACCTGCGCCTTGCTCGGCGCTCGTCCGAACTTACACGAGCTTACGCGAGTTACTCTGCGGACAGAAAGTGCAGATACTTTCTGTACACGCCACAAATGAGGCAGGTTATTTTTATGATGCATTAATACATAAGGTACGACCTCCAACAAACGCACAATGAGGTCTGACCTCTTTGAACAATACTGGGTAGTTTCCGCTCTAGTGCGGAAAATATTATATACCTTAGGAAAGTGGCAAATTTACCAATTTTAGGGACAGGCTGGATACAGCACTCAAACTATGAGCTCCCTATTGCAGCTGTTGGGATATAACGCTTCAGCCAGACAGCAATTGCAATTGTGCGCGTCCAACTTATTGCCTTTATTAGCAGGGCTTTCTTTGTATTTACGGTCGCTGCTAAAACAAGCTGAAGTTTGTTTTGACGGTATGTTTCGTTGTGTGAAGTTCTTGACACCGTGATGCTTTGCGCCCTTGTAATTAGAACCAGTTCAAGCTCCTATCTCGATAATCTTGAAGAAATGCTTGAGTTCTGTGCAGTTGCTTCTAATAAATGGTATGCTTGTCGCTGCTGAAAACTCCTCTAGCTGCACGCCTTTTTGATAGAGCTGACTATAGTGATCATATGCATAGAGCATGTCTGCACAAGTTTAGGTGCCCATGGTGCACCATTGGGCTAAACGCTCGAGTTGCCGCTTCGTTAGTTTCAACCAGTTAAGCATACTGTGTTTACACTAGTCGAAGAAATAAAACGATTCGTTGTGGAAATCAGCAGTGCATTCACCAAATTAGTGAAATCAAACAATACCCGCCGCGGTGTCTTAGTGGTTACAGTTCTCGGTGGCTAATTGGAAAGACGCGGGTACGATCCCGGCCACGGCGGTCTTATTTCAATACAGGCGAAATGGTAGAGGCTGGAGAATCCTCGTGATACTAGAGACGGCAGCCAGTAATGTTTTCATAGGAACTGCACTGAATGTTTGAACCTTCTTTAAGCTGAGTAAAACAGTAAGATCTTGAGAAAACTCATTAGGTCCTCAAGCAATTTTAAGACCCCGTCAGGAAATAGCTCGATATGCAGACGAGCATACCTCGCTGTAATTTCCGAAAGAGGGATTGTGACGAGTTTTCGGGAAGAAAATTATTATTCTGGAATTGGCGATAAGAACCAACATTGTTGTAAACCCTGCGGCAGTTAGTATTTAAGGTGCTGAAAATTCTCTGTCCGATTTGCACTCGACAGCAGCATCACCCTTCATAATACAAGCAAACTAAGCGATATTCTTTAGAAGTCAATATTATTGTCACCACTGAGCAGTTGACAGCAATAGATTTTTTAGCATAAATGTTAACAGGCTTTCATTTCTTAGGGTTTAAAGCGCTCAAGCGAGACGAGCGTTATGTCGAAGCCCGATTATATAAGAAACGCAAGATCTCTCTTGCGTTTGTGTTTCAAGCATTGCAATATACATACAAATTTGTGCACACACTGCGGAATTAATAACTAAATTTCCCATTGGCTGCACAAGTTAGTCTTTTTGACGTCTATTTAAAATTACCGCCAGAGAGCAAAGAAGATATTTCTTGCGTGTTGATTGCTGCGATCGACAGCCAAAAAGGCAACTTGCTTTTCTTGTAAGGCTTGCCAGAAAGTGGCGGCCTCACACCGTGCTAGAAAGTATTGATGCGCCAGAAATTAATTTTTCTTCGACTGTTTTCAACGTCGATCTGGAAAATAAATAAATGCGACTAGTATTGTGTTATGGCATTGCATCGATTCTTGAATACGAATCAGGGCGAGGAAAGACGTGTGAAGAGTAAAAATAGGAAATTAAGGAAAACAGCGAAGTGATACGAGGGAAAGGGTTCGGGTACCTACTAGATGAAAGAACATGAAAGGGAATCTCTTGCCGACGCAAAGCGAGATCCCCTAGGTTGAGGCTCTTTTTCGTGAGAGATATATTAAACCTGTGATACATTGTTTACATATTAAAGATCATTATAATGTGTTTCTGGCCTGGAGCTCCCGAAAAAGAGAGCTTACTGAAGTGTCAGTCTCAGACGGGTTTTGTATAAATGAGTCGTTTTACGGGAAGAGTTCGAGATGAATTTAAATGACGGAGCATGTATTTTGAATTGTTAGATGCAGATTGGACTTCGATATTTCGAGAGGACGTTCTGGATATACCGATGACCAAATATTGTAGGACTCAAAAAGTCGGGGTCTTTGTGCACCGCCTGTGGCAGGCCAATTAATCAATTTTTTAGGCGAGTGAGCAGAGAACGTTTAAAATTCAAGATATGCGTGGCTCTTCTCACCGCGTGATGTCATATTATTGTATGGTCATTGTCATGTCCTTATTGTGGTGATGTCATGTGTGGAATCAAGAAAAGTTCGCAGCTATCTTTCGGTTATGATTGACTGTGAGCAAAGCGTGCCCTCACTGATCACGCAGTACACTACTCACGTTCACCGTAGCAGAGTTTTTTTCATTTTCTGGCAATGGATCTCTTCAATAAAAAAAATTCGCTTCAGTGCCACCCCAGCCTGCTCGTCGGTTATGGAAAGCAATAGAACAGTCACGCGAGAGTACATTTAAATTCATCAAAACACGAGTGCCGAGTGAGATCCTCACAAGTAAAAATGTGTGTGCCTGTCATGAACTTAATTGAATTTGCATGGATGAGAACATCCATATATACCGTCATTTCTAAAACTAATGGGACTGCACACACGGCTCCTGACATGTATAGTGAAGCCCCTTACGTCTTTCGTAATAGTAAAACCGTATTGAGAAGTGAGGGAACTCGTCCTGATTAGGTTACAGTTATTCAGAGCTGGCCATGACATAAGTGCTCCCCTGTTGGTATTGTTCTCGGTACTGTTCATATTGTTGTTCTGTTCTTTTCCCAATTATTGATATTCTGCAATTTTTCAATAATTGTTCCCAGAAAAAAATAGTTTCTTGCCGTTCTACGATATGTTAACGTTTGTAGGACTGAAGTATTCGCATTATAGGCTGAGATAATTGAATTGAAAAATCTTCCCGCTACTGGACTCGAAGTCGGTATGTCTATATCATAAAGAATATTTGGCAGCCACAGTTCTGAGCACTTAGCGGTGTGACCGCAACTGTGCGCTTAGCTCCCAAAAATTGGTGTTGAATGTCCCACTTTATGTGTGCCTTTCATCTTGTGAAAGCGCCTCTTCTGGTGAGATTATTTTCCTGTAAATATAGCACTGGAGTAGATGAAGCACACAAAACACAGCACACAAAGAACACGAGATTAGAGCCTGTTTCGCGTTTTTGCTTTGTCTGTGAGCTGTGTTTTCTGCGCTTCATCTAGTCCAGCTACGCACCAACTTCCCCAGAACGTGTTCTACTGAAATATATCACTGCACTCTATGGATACGATCCAACTTGGTTTTTCCTTTAGCGTGCCTTTACGCACGACGTCACAAAATATAAATGAAACTGTTTAACCAAAGTTAACTCATAATCACAGTTGTTTTATTGCGCAATTACTTCTTTGCTTATAAGAAATAGCCTTCAAAGAATCATTAACTCATGACTGCATTTTTGTCGCGGTATTTTATTTAACAATTACCTGGTACAAAAAATCTTTTGGACCGTACACCTTATTTATTAGGTGGAGGAAATCATTTATACAAGAAGAACCAACTTGGGCAGCAGATTAGGCAACACATGAAAGTGGGACTAAGCACGCCAGCTGCTTACTGTTTCTTAATTGAAAATATTTTGCGGTTAATTTCCCTCAACATGCAGCGATTACCACAGAACGAAAACCGCCTTGCAAAACCCTAAATTGGTCTTTGTGTGCGTCACAGTGAAAGTAAATAACATACTTGTGCTGCCACACTGGAAAAGGCTTCATTTCTCCGGCCGGTGGCCGCGCGTGGCAGAGCAGTACGGCTGTGTTTAATGAAATGTGCCATCTGTAGCGCGAGTTCTAAAGGGTTTACGAAATTCACGACCGGCTACTGTCTTCCAAAGCTTCAGAGACATTAAGGAACCGATTATTTTCAGGGCCATCGGCTTGAGGCGCGCTTTCACAATACGATTTCAAGCTGTCACTAAGCGCAGTTACCAGACTACTTTGAGCGAGATGCCATGGACTGCAAGACGACTCTTGATAATTAACGGTTGGTGTGTGGTTTCTCGAATCAACGACGGGTAGCCTAAGACGTAGTCTGGTTCGCATACCTCGAAATTAATTTCACCCTACAGCGAGCCTGTCTTGTCGGCCGCCTTGCAAGACGTGGAGAGTTAGTCTTGAATTGGGGGGGGGGGGGGGGGGGGGCTCCAGAGCAATTTCGCCATCTAGGTAACACAATCTTGGTGACTTCGTCCTCCATTATGAACTGAGGAAACAGCTTTGAAGTTAGCGCTTAGCGTTGGTGCAAAGCAGTTCGCTAATCGTGTTTATGTCGAGCACAATGGGTAATTTATTCTTTCCTATTCTGTAAAATTGTCGTGGGCTGACTTTATGCACATTATTTTCGATCTATATATTTCGCGCAACCCTAAATTTGATTTCTATACGAAGGCTTCTTCGGCAGTGAATATTTCTGTAACCCATCGTACTGTTTCTTTGAGTAATACAACCGAAATGCACGCGACAAGCAGCTGTTCAGGTGTGTTTCTCCTTGCCTCACTCTCTGTTGTGTGCAAAGGCCTCTGGTGCATGTTTTAGTGCAGTTTGGAATTGAAATCATGGCGCATGCTTGTTTGCCTGAAATGTTTAACCTGTAAACAGTTTGAGTGTAAACGGGCAAGTGTTTGTTGCATGCAAAAGCGGTAGGGCCCATTCTCGCAATAAGCAGCGCTGAACGCAAAATGCATTTGTACACTTGTAAGTAATTGTCTTTTTAATTTAAGACCAAATCAAAACTAGTAATACAGAATACCTATTATAGAAAAAGTGTAAATGCGCTCGACGTAATATTGTGATACCATATATGAATGAAAATATATTTCGAAGCGTTGCATTGTGCTGCTCTCATGTTGGCAGTGCCCTCATTATCGCTTTTGGTGAAGTTGAGAAGCATACGGTCACTTGCTTTCCCTTTTTTTTAGTAGAAACACATCTAATATTTTTACATGTGACTACTCACAAAGAATGCCTCAGCTGCGAAGCTACGATGAACGCCTCTCTAAGGACCTCTTGGTTCTTTACGTCTTCTTTATTTTAACCTTGCGCGTTCTGTAAACAACGACAACATCAATGGTAGGTATTACGCACTTCAGGGCTTTTGAAACAGGGAAGGGGGAGGCTACACTAAGATTTTAAAGAAGATTTTGTTGGGATCATTCGTTTCATTATTTGTACTTAAAAATTACCGCACGTGAGTTATGGCAAAAGTGAAGACTGGGTGGGAAAATTCAGGAGAACGTTGCAAGGCACAGTTGAACTCAAGGTGGGCAGCTGCGATTAAGAAACATTGGGGGAATTTGGCCGGGGTTTTCGCAAGAAAGCCTTATAACAAATTTGGTGTAGTGAAATTCTTTTACAATCTACATAGCCAGGGTGATGATAAATTGTGTTGTATGCAAATATTTACTCTCCACCCGAAAGAACAGCATAACACATATTGTTTCACAGTCGGTGTGAATCACGATTGTGTCCAAACAAGAACATAACAAGCACTCCGAAGAAAGCCTGCTCATGCAAGCCGAACTGCTCAAGTTTGAACACGTGAATTAGCGTTCTTGTCACGAGAAGGCTGCGGTAGCAATAGTGTTTAGGCCTGCCCTATACGAGTGGACCGGGACCTAAAGAGGTGGACCGAGACTTAAAGAAAAAGATGGTGTCAGGTACATGGTTCGTGCCTTTTGGTGCAAAACGCAGTACTGTACACTAAGTGCCTTTACCGCTGCTCACAATTTTTTTTGCGGACCTGGTTTGCATAATGCCAATAATTCAGTTCTCAGCCTTATTTTTCAGTCGGCATCAGCTTGTGATCGAGAAGGAGATAACCGATAGGTTTCAAGAAAAAAACAAATTTTGATGCTGAGTGCTTTTGACTGCCATAAATATTGACGCATCACTGCAGCCTAAACTGTCCAATGCGAATGCAAACTAATGCTGAAATAGAAAATGAATTCGTGTCCATTCATAAGGAGATTTGTTGAGTTAGTTTCTAGGTAAAAACTAATAATGCGGAATAAAGATTATTAAAAGTTTCATCACTTAGAGGATAACAAGAATTGTGAAGAATTGCTTTCGTTGGCGGTATTTTATTCTCATTACCTTCTCAGCAGAGCAAGCAAGCCGCGATATAAGCTTCCCTATTGCACGATTTCCTACATGTCACTGTAAAAATTGACTTACTCGCATTGAGCCTCATGATATTAGATCACAATAAAACTAAACTAGTTTGCTTTTACGTGCAAATAGATCCACAATTCTGCTACTGAACATAGTTTGTGTTGTTGCAACAACACAGTGCTTGGCCCTCTCACTTTCTCTTTCAAGGAATTCACAGGTACACCGCAGCATATCATACGTGTCACCAACGAACTATATCTGTTCGTGACCGATGTTATTTGTTTTGACGGCAGGCACAGAGGGACAAAGACTAAAAATCCAAACTGAGGGGTAATGCGTCCGCTGTGTTCGAACGCATTGAGGGCTCCGTTCTTCACTCGCGCTCTACAGATCCAGAGAAGCGGTGCCTGGATTATGGTGGTAGCAGGACGTGCACTGCGGGCGCAGGTTTTGTATGAGGGGTGTATTTTATACATAGTGTCGAAATCGCGTTGGCTTTGCATAAGTGCTCCATGAACGTTAACTTTACAGTTTTGACAAACAGGGCCGAGATATGCTTTCTTGCTTTTCAGAAACTTAGCAATTAGTGATTGATTACATGGAGCAGATGGCTGCGACCGTCATGCATATTTTAGAGGTTACCTCTTCTTGCTGAACAGTAGGTAAATACAGAAAAGTCTGACTTTATATGGACCCTGTTCGTAAATTTTTTGTTGGTAGAAAAACTTCGAATCGAGTAGAAATCACTATCCTGCATAAAAAGTAAATAAGCGTGTACTTCCTGCATAAATAAAATGTATTTATATCTTGCCATATTAATCACATCGGAGATCTTTCACCTCCTGAAAGAATTTACCTTTCGTTTTAGGTATTGATAATCGTATCCAAACGTGAGGTCGAACACCATTAAGCTGCAGAAGAGCGTTATAAGACGCCATTCGGGCGGGATCTGAGGACTTTTAAACTGTACTAAAACCACCGAGCACACGGACATTTTTGCATTTCGCTTACATTGACAGACGGCGAGAGCTGCCGTTGTACGGTACCCGTGCCCGTTTCTTTTCTGTGTGGTGGTTCGGTTCCCTGACTGGAAGTGGCGGAAGTGTACAGGCCTTGCATTTTTTTTACTTTTTCCTCCTCTTCTCAGTGCTCCGAGCCGTTGGAGGTCACTCGCAGTCTGCCTCACTGACATTACGCGAGCTGTGCTGCATGCCCTGTTGTTTACTCTTCTGCCGCACGGCGAACAACTCACCGGCGCCCTCGTACAAGCTCATCTTTTACTGCCTTCAATTGATTTTGATGGTGGACAAGCATTTGCCACGTCTCTTTCCACTCTTATGGTTGAACCACAAGAGCGCATACGGCGAACTTGCATCCCCTTCCCCTTTCATTTTTTTGAAAATTGTCTATCCCCGCAGGGGGGCGTCTGCAGCTTTCAGGCGTTGGTGAGTGGCGACACCACGGGTTCCCGAGCATCCTCAGGGACATCCCCGCAGGGGGATGATGGTGAATAGTGCATCACCAGGGACCCGAGCACCCGCGCCTAGCCGTGGGTGGCATCGCCGTGTCCGGGGAAAAGGGAATCCTGGTGGTTGAGCCGATGCCGAGCGTTTGGACCATTAAGGCCCCTCGGCGGAGGCAACACACCACTTTGGCCCCAGCTTCCTGTAGACGGCACCACCGGCCTGACCCAACCGGGGGAAATCGGCAGTCGCCTTTTCTTGTCCTCCCCTCCATCTTTCACTTTTTTATCATCTATCTTACAACTTTCCTATCATCTATCTTACAACTCTTCTCGGTTTTTTCACTTTTCATAGGCGGCGAGGGTTAACCTTGTGTGGCCAACTGCACTGTGTTATTTCATATATGGTTATAGTTAGGGTGTACAGCTGGTGTGGGCAGGGCTTGCTAGCATGTTCCTGTCCCGTCCCCTAGTTGGGCTCCATGGTGGGCTGCTGGCACCATGACCGAAAAACTAAACTTTTATGGCTCCCCAATTTTCCAAACCTGATCGCTCTCTAAAAAGAGGGGGGAACGAAGCAGAAGATTTTTTCTCTAAAAACAAAGAAACATTTTCAAAGTTTCATATTATCCACAGTGAATGCGAACAAAAGCAAGCCAGAATAATATCACCATTTCTTCTATCCAAATGTTAACAGATATGTCTTGGGCCCTGGTTACAAGGCATCAAAAATAGCCAGCGGCAACCTACTCTTTGAATTCCGCGGGAGCATCCAGTGTTCGAAACTCTCAAGCATTGCTTCCATAGGAGACATCCCTGTCTCCGAGACTCTCCGATGCCTTAACACAGTCCGAGGCGTTATCTCAGACAGTGACTTTATCCATTTAAGAGAAGCCGAAATGCTTCAAGGACTCACTGACCAGAATGTGATTGTAGTTCACCGAATCAAAATCCGCAAGGATAATAAAGAAATAGACATCAAACACATGGTCCTCGCATTTAACACCAGCACTTTGCCCGAAACGATCGATGTTGGATATTTGATAGTCAATGTCAGGCATATGGCCAATCCCCGCCGATGTTTCAACTGTGAAAAGTTTGGCCACTGCTCACAGACCTGCCGCGGCTGCAAAACCTGCGGGAAATGCGCCTCGAAGCACCACCATTCTGAGGAACGTGACGCAGCACTGCGCTGCGCAAACTGCGAAGGAGGCCAAGCTGCGTACTCCAGAGCGTGTCCGTCTTGGAAAAAGGAAAAAGAAATCATCCCCATAAATACAAAAAAACATTTCATTTAAAGAAGCAAGGAGGCGTTTTGCAGTTAACAGCACATTCTCTTTCACAGCAAAACAAAACTTCGCTCATGTGGTGCGCAGGGGCGTAGCACCATAAAGCACTCCGGCACCTGCCGAGGACACTACCACCGAGCCGAATACAGGGCCCTCCACGCCCCAGGCAGCGACAGCGAAGGCTGCTCTGCCACCATCAAAGCAGGGAGCGCCGGTTCATGGGTCGGCGTCCCGCAGGACTTCCCCCGTCGGGGAAGGCTTGAAACTAACACGACCGAGGCTTCTCCGCGGCCCTCCAGCACCTCTGTTGAGGTGATGGATGCAACTCCCACTCCGCCTCTTTTACAGAGGCGGAACAGCTCTCTCGAGCAAAAAAAAGACAGGCCTCTGATAACAGGTCCAGAACATGAGTAAAGCTCGTATCGTTCCACCCCAAAAGGTAAACATGGCTTTTTTTAGTTCAGTGGAACTGTAGAGGCCTGTTGAGGAATTACAGAGACATAACAGATATTTTACGGTCAATGTTGCCCGTAGCCTTATGTCTTCAGAAAACCAATCTATGTCTACAACATATGAATATCCTGAAACATTACAAACATTACATCGCGAGCAGGCTAATAGACTCTTAGGAGGCGTCGCGATTCTCGTTCGAAGCGGTGTCCCTGCTCGAGAAATCAAAATCAAACAAAACTTGAAGCCCTTGCGGTCAGCATCATCAGCTATAAAACAATTACTTTCTGTTCCGTATATATTCCTCTGAATTTTACATTAACGGTTCATGATCTACAAAAACTCATTCATGAGCTTCCACAACCATATTTAGTAGTCGGGGATTTTAACGCTCACTTCCCTTTTTGGGGAATCGAGCGCTGTGATTCTAGGGGACAAATAGTCGAAGATTTTATCCTTACAAGTAATGTATGTCTTTTAAATGCGGAAAAGGCCACATAATGCTCCCCTACCTAGGGAAAAATGACTTGTTTTGATTTGTCATTTACTTCACATTCTGTTTTTATCGATTTTAAATGGGATGTCATGGACAACCCATATGGTAGCGATCACCTCCCTATACTAATCAGTTTAATATGTCCACCGGAAGTAATCCCCACAAAACCGCGGCGCTGGAAGCTGCATCTAGCTGACTGGGAACTTTTTAGAGCAAGAGCCACTTTACAAAATATAGATTTAGAAAACCTGACCATCGCTCATATAAACGAAAAGGTCACCAATTGCATCGTAACGGCTGCAGAATTAGCTATTCCGCAGTCTTCTGGAGTAGTGCGACAAAACCATAAAGTGTGGTGGACAAAAGAGTGTACGGAAGCAAAAAAACAGCTAAATAGAGCTTGGGGTAAATTTCGCAGGTATCGTACACATGAAAACCTCATATATGTGATTTAAAAAGGCAAGAGCTAAAGCTCGGTACATCGATCGCATTGCCGAGAAAGCTTCATGGCAGAGTTATGTTTCATCTATACACAGTCAAATCACATCTAAAAAATGTGGGAGCAGGTTCGAAAATTAAACGACTTCTCACCGTTCACAATTCCTCTTCTGACAACACCTGGCACAGAAACAAGCATAAGGACACAAGCAGACATTTTGGTGAACACTTCGCTGCAGTTTGCAGTTCATAGCAATATACGCAGTCATTTATAAAACACAAAACATTAACCGGAAAACTAAGACTTCCAATAAATGGAGGTGAAAAAGAAAAACACAACAATTTTTTTACTCTCCAAGAAATAAACACAGGACTGTCTGTTGGTAAGAAAACTGCTCCAGGAGCCGACCGAATACACTATGAAATGCTCGCCCATCTTTCTAAGCCTGCCGTAGAAGCACATTTAAGATTCTTTAACAAAGTATGGGTTTTGGGGAAAATACCTGAAGCCCGGAAAAAAGATATTATTGTACCGTTTCTTAAACCTAATAAACCTGCAACATCTCCTAGCAGTTATAAACCCAACCTTGCCAGTGGCCTCGCCAAATCCTTTGAAAGTGTCCTGAATATAACATTAACTTTTGTCCTTCAATCCTGCAATCTTCTAGATATCCATCAATGCGGTTTTAAAACGAGATGCTCCACAACAGATCACCTAGTGCGTCTAGAAAATACTGTCAGAGAACCTTTTATCCACAAACAATGCTCTCTTGCAGTCTTTTTTAATTTAGTAAAAGCTTATGATAAAACATGGAGGTTCGGGATTCTCCAGGACTCAGCTGAGCTCGGAATCCATTGGCAGAATGCTGAACTCCCTTAAAGACTTTTTGTCTAACCGTTCATTTAATGTCCGCCAGGGCTCAACGCTTTCGAGAAATTTTATTCAAGAAAATGGAGTACCTCAAGGCTGTATTTTAAGCACTACCCTCATTGTTGTAGAAATGAACTCTCTTAGTGAAATAATCCCGAGGTCCGTTATGTACTCAGTCTATGTAGACTATCTTCATATAGCTTGCACATCCTCCAATGTATCAACATGTGAAAGACAAATACAATTGACAATAAATAAACTAGCAGCATTGGCGGATAAAAATGGTTTCCGGTTTTCCCCACAGAAATCAGTGGCAATTATGTTTTCATTTAAACGAGGATTGCAGGCAGATACGACCCTACATCTGAACGACACCGAGTTGCCCATACAAAATGAGCACAAATTTTCAGGTATACCATTTGACTAAAAACTCACTTTCCTGCCTTATATTAATGCATTAAAAAAGAAAACTTCCCGATCACTGAATATACTCAAAGTCCTTTCACATAAACACTGGGGTTCTGACAGGGCAAGCCTTCTAAAAATTTACCGCTCTGTGGTACGATCCTGCTTAGACTATGGCAGTATAGTATATGGTTCACCAAGGCAATCGTATTTGAAACGACTCGACCCAGTGCACAATTTAGGTTTACGCCTTTCAACTGGTGCCTACAGGACGTCACTATAAACAGTCGTTATGTTGAAACCAACGAGCCTTCACTTACAGGCCGAAGAGCCATGCTCGCATGCTCGTACATTCTAAAAATTCGTTCACTGCACAAACCTATTTTTTACCCCATCACTGCAGAGTGCCCATCTAGAACTCTTTAACAATAAACCGCAAGCTACCCGTCTACTGCTCTTACGATTCGAAGACATGTACTTGAGCCCTGGCGTACTAGGCATATTGCCAAGCATTTCTGGAAAACGAGGTCCACTTCCGCCATGGTACAACTTTTCGGAAATCTGTGATCTCACTCTGACAGATTTCTATAAAAAATAAATTGCTCAAGAACATATCACACAAGAATTCCTCACACTTGAACAAAAATACAGTAATTACGAAGCTTTTTTATACAGACGGTTCAAAAACAGACGCTTACGTTGGAAGTGCAGCTGTACACGGGAATTGGAATAAAATAGTATGACTTCCACAGTGTGCTTCAATGTTCACAACGGATTGTTAAGCTATCTGTGTAGCCATAGAAAAAAATAGTAAATGAGAACCTCGCCAACAGTATGTTTTACACAGAGTCACTAAGTGTGCTCACAGCCGTCCATTCTAGAAATGCAATAACCCCGGTGCTTGGCTACCTCATACACAACATTACAAAGGCCCTAGCTCAAGGACGAAACTTAAGACCCTGCTTGGTACCAAGTCACGTCGGTATAAAGGGCAATGAGAGAGCAGATTTGTGTGCTGCTCAAGCTTGTGGCAAGCAAATAAAGAATGCAAATGTTCCCTATAAAAATTTCATGAAATTACTACAACATAAGGCAAAAAAAATTCGGCAGTCCACTTGGGACAGCTAAGTAAATAACAACCTACACTTAATAAAACCAATGCTCAGTTAATAGAAGTCATATGTGCATCAGAAAAGTTTCAACCAAGTCATTATCTGCCTCCTCCGTATAGGCCACACACACATTACTCACAACTTCTTCCTAACAAAAGAAGACAAACCAGTTTGTGCATGTGGAGAGGAACTTAGTCAGTCACATTTTAATTTCATGTTCGAAACTTGAAAAGCTGCGGAAAAAGTGCTTCTCTCTGTTTTGTAACCAACGCATCCCTTTTCATCCATCACTGCTTTTAGGTGAAAATACAATTGTAAACATGCCTTGCGTTTTTAGAATTTTAACAGAAGCTGGTGTTTTTAAAAATGAGTAAAACATGGCCCAGTACTTTGCCTTATGCGCCTCAGCCACGTTCGCATTCCAGAGAAAAGGGCTTAGGTTTTTTTTATTTTGACTGGTTGGGGGCCTTCATTCCTTTCCCAGCCATGGACGGCTGATGAGGGTTCCCAGCCTTCTTTGAAACCTTTAATATCTTGTTTTGCTCTCAATACTGGGCAGAAGGGTATAACCTTTTAGGCATTCTACACCGCCAAATTTTTTATACCTCTGTAAAAATCTACAGAAAACAATTTCTTATACCTTGCGCTTGGCGCATGATAGCCTTATTCGCTTATGCGTCATTAACCTCAACACAACGCAACTGTAAGTTGTCTAGGAACGATATTACGAGGTTGTGAATTCAAAAGGACAAGAACGCCTTGACGCACTTTGAAGAGAGTAAGCGAAGCACTTGCTTTCCATGCAGTATCAAGTTCCTAAAGATTCCTATAAATTAACCCCGCTTTCCGGTGTCGTCAAGACCCCTAATAAATGAAAAATAAATAAATTGGCTCACAGCATGATTTTCACGTACATAAAAAATGTAGACTTTTATTAATAAATAATTCAGTTGTGTTAACCATTCTAGCCAATTCTTGACACGTAAATTGTCGTGTTTACCCCAGAGGACTTGATTTTGTCGTTTTGGAGAACTTGTAGATGTTTTTAAAAATATTTACACACCCATATTCCAGATCCTGATTACCGATTGTCTGCCTGGCTATTCTATTTCGGCTGGCAAAGGTGCGTTTTGCATAATGTACCGGCGTGGTGCTTTCTCTTCATTTTTTTCAGCACGACTCATGGTGCAGCTATGGCAATTTGTCAAGTACCCACTCCGAAACTGTCTTGGTCCTTTTGTTGACTGCTACTTCATTCGCAATTGCCTACGTTAAGACCTTGTTGGCAGCAGCAGTAAGTTAATGAGCAAGAATTTTTCTTGTCTTGAAGGCCTCTTTTTAAGTAGTATATTGTTAGAATTTTCCAATGACTCCGGTACACTCAAGGTCACGAGGTGCTACACATATATAATAGAAAGTGTTCCTAGTAAAACCTATGTGCATTCCATCATCAGTTTGAGAAAAAAAACTTGTCACCGAATTGCTGCCTTTCATCCAGGGCATGCTGGAGAGACCTACGCGGCATTATCAGTCGCCGTTATATGAATACTGGTATTTTTGAAGGTTTATATTTACATTGCGGTATGATTACCTGAGGTACTGTACAGTTGTATATGTCCATGTAGAAGGTATTTGCTTCTGTCCCTTTCATGATACCTAATGACATTGTCTGTTTTCATAGCTGATTTTGCCCTATGGCTTCGCTAGTGCTTGCTACATATAAGGCTACCTCCATACTTAAAATCTTGCTGAATCTGATTTGTGTTAGGCTCAGGGATCTCCCTAGCAATGCGTTACTTCAGTATAGTGCCTGTACTTGCATTGCATACTCAGATCGGCATCAGCTTAGTCTAATAGCACTCATACTGCTTAGGCAGTAAAACAGGGCTTTCGTTGCTGGGTCCTTTGTTTTATTTTTATGGTCGCCATATATGACATAATCTTTACTTTTTGTAGAAATCAAACCTAAAGAAGACATCAGAATCCACCTCCTCAAGTAGCACGTTCCTAAAACATTTCAATATGGTGCGCTTTTCAAGCGGATAGTGTAGAGAAAGTTCTACTTTCACCTGAATGTTTGAAGTGGGAAACATCATCATCATCAGCCTGAATACACCCACTTAGGGCACAAGCCTCTCCCATGTCTCTCCATGTCTCTCCGCCCGCCTAACTCTCTGCCGCCCCCTGCTATGCTTGTCTTCTCTTGGAATCCACTCCGTCACTCTTAAGGACCGGTCGTTATCTTGCCTTCGCCTTACATGCACTGCACAAGCCCATTTCTTCCTTTTTATTATGCTAGGATATTATTATGCTAGGATATTATTATACTAGAATTGGGCCTCCACCGTTGTGATACTACACTGTTGAGCCGCATGTGGCTGGGAGTGGCGTTCACAAACGCCTGTTCTCATCTCATCGCAATGGCTGACTCTCCAGCGCGTGAGCAGTGCGGATGCGATGAAAGAATCGGGCACCTACTCTGTGACTCCCCTCGTTTTGAGCGAGAGCTTGACTTCCTGGCTGCTACACTTCACCGCTTGGACTCCCGTCCTCTTACAGAAACCAACATTCTTGGGCCTTGGTGTAAAGCTTCATCACAAAGGAAAGCGGTTAAGGTGTTCCTGAAGTTCCTAAAGGACTCATGGTTGAGGTACCGACTATAAACTTTGATTTTTAAGTGTGCGCCCTCTTTCTATTTGTCATTGTGGTCGATGGACACGTAAAAAACTGATTTTGTTGCCGCTCTTTCGTTCCTTTTTTTCCCTTTGTTCCCCTCTCCACAATAAGGGTAGCCTACTGGGCATCATCTAGTGAACCTCTCTGCCTTTCCGTCCTTATATTTTCCTCGGTGTCTCTCTTCTCTTGCGAAACTGCTGAACATTACTTTGGTTTTCTGCACATAATTTTAAGACATACCGTTCTGCTCTGCCTCTCTAACTCAATTTTTTGGCACACGTTAGAAGTTGCTTTAGCTCTTGGAGCCTGGCTACGAATACTTCTTCATCGTAGCTTTAGAATCATGCCGCGTTATTGATACCTTGATGGTATCGGTGAGCTCCATCAAAATACTAGCCTCGATTTTTTCAGTTTTGTAGTTGGCACACTTCTTGCGAAATGTCTCCACTTTTGCGAAACTCTTCGGGATGTTTCTTGTCGAGACATCGCTTTTACTTTTTTGATTTCCAGAAACGTGAAAACCAAACTGGACTCGCTTCTCGTTGCGGTATCTTGTTTTTACAGATGCCCTTACCCTTTTTACCCTTAGTTTTTAGAGCCGGTAAACTCTTCTTCACAGCCGAGGCTGCAGAAAACCGTCAGTAGTGAATAACCTTCAGCCACGTCGACTTCAGATGCGGCAAAGATGAAGATGGCGACTCTTTTTCCACGTTCAGATATAGTCAATACAAGCATTACCAGGCACTAAGGACAGACGATTATGGTTTAATAGTAATGATTCTTAATTTCTGTTTCCTCTGTTCCCCTGAGTACAGCATTATCATCTATAGCCTTTCCGTTGCCTGCTCACGCTTCTGAAACGCGGAAGGCGTCCCTATTGTGGCCGGCACGTTGCTTCTCGTTATACATAAAGAGGGCTTCCAGAATGAAGCGACATATTAGCGACTTCGATTCCATGCACGCATCAGAGTTCTGCGAATTGGTTCCCGAAGATAGTGCCTGGTTACAATGCCGAAAACAATACTGACACATTCTTAGAACTGTACAATACATTTCCTTTATTTCTTTTGGAAGCTCTCCGCAATTCCGGCGGTTGTCATGTACTCATTCATAACCTCTTAAAATCCACGTTGGACACATTAAATTTCTTCGTTAACTGCACAAAACGCCTCATTATAAATGTAGCAACAATCTACACCGCGTGCTTTAGGAAAAGTTGCATCACGTGTCGAAAAAAAACTGCACTATAGTATCAGGTCTCTTCTCCTATTCATTTAAACAAGGAATGTGAATCTTACTGCAAAGCGTCGCAAGTGTTTATACAAAATATATTAGGGATCGATACCGAAGCGGCGACACGCAGGTACAGAAAATCTTAAAACGTAAAAAAATTTACTTTTTCCTTTCTTTGGTTCCGCGAACAGCCAGATGCACTATCTCTCACGGCCTTTTGTGAAAAAGCATCACCATTTCTCACCTCGCGGTTCAGTTGTATGAAAGCAATGCTGGTGCATTTCTTAAGCAAAAGAATATTTCTCTCGCACAATGCTTACGGCAGTTCCTATAGAATAGAAGGAAACACAGAAGACGCAAAGCTTTTGGCTTGCTTAGAGGTCACGTGCTCACTGCGCGTAAAGGAAAACTTTGCCACCAGCTATCAAAAGAAAATGTGCAGCTTATGGCGAAGAATTTCATAAAACATCAAAAAGAAAGGATGAGAGGTACGCTTTCTGAATGCTGGTACTTTGTGAAAGTTTTTTGCTGCGTGAAAAAAAGAGAAACCTACTCCAAGAATGCTACATTCCTATTGAGAACTATCACCACTCAACCTCACACTAAAGTATTACTAAGCATGTTCGTTGCAAAATTCCTTCGCACTGCTTGCACTTGAAGTAATCTTAATGCGTGCTTAGGAATATAAACAAATATGTACGTGCTGGAAATTTTATTCATCGAAATACTCAGTGAGGCGCAAACACACAAAGAAGAATGGACTGTGCAACGATTAAAGGAAATAAAGTATCCTATTCAAAAGTTGTTGCGAAGTAAAAATGACGTGAAATATTTTCTGTAAAGAAAAAAATAAAAGGAAAGCAGCTCTTAAGTTTACTGACCAAGAAAGGTCTTCTGGCCAGAGCATTGAATTTGCACAGTTTCATACCTAAACACATTTCATTGTTACTTTTTGTATATTGAAGAAATAGAAGAGACTTAACGCCAGGCATCGTCTTTAGGAAGAGTGCCTAATTCTGGCTACGAATCCTGTACATTCTTGTCAATACACTTTCGACGGGGAAACAGCGTGAAGAGCTACTTCAGTTCGAAGCTCGTCTATTGAGTCGGAGTTCACGGGCTCGAGCGCAGCCGCGTCGCCCGCGTGTCAATGGAGGCGAAACGCAAAGGCAGCCGTGTGCTTAGTGATGTCAGTTAATGTTAAAGGCCACCAGATCTATATTATCCTTTTCTCTATTGCATAGTTGTCACCACTCAACGGTAAAGCACAAACTTACGGTTTTGCCTCCCAGCTTGCCTAGCAGCTCCTCAAGCGGCTGTATGTGCTTGTTATAGCAGTGAATTAAGGGGCACCATTACAATGCTCAGTATGTGTTATTACAGCATAGTAGCTGTAAAAACAAATTATCACAAAAATTACGACACTCGACTATTGTAATCGTTAACAATCCGGCCGCGCAGATGCGAAGCGCCGGAGTCGCCAAGTGCCGTTTCCGAAAATTGTCGAAGCCTTTAAGCAGACATGCCGGCCAGTCAAGCGCTTAAATCCGTTTTAAGAACTCATTTAGCGCAATTAGAAATAATCAGGAAAAATTGTTCACTTATTCGCAGAAAACAATCACATCAGCTGCAGAGTGAAAGCGTATTATCTTATTGAAATATACTATGCTGTTTACCGTCGCTTCTCATGAACCAATATCGAACACACAAAGCGAACAGCCGAACAACATGAAGAATACAAAGACGTTCAAATTTTTTCCTAGGCTGCCACGGCTACACCCCCCTTTTTTAACAGAAGTTCTGGGAATATCCTCAGATTTCGGCACCAAAGCGGTTCAATAAGAAGAAACTGGAGACGCAGCTGAGGATCAAGGGCAATAAATGTCCAGTAATGCAGAAGAAGACAAGAAATGCTTTTCAAATCAAAACTACCTTCCACAAAAGGAGCAAAAATAAAAGAAAATATACGAAACCTGTAGTTACACATATATTTTCTGAAAAGCGTGCCTTTTTTACGGCGTTCATGTAACTCGTGAAGTTTACACCTCCAAAGGCAAAGTGTTCTGTTTTTCTTACAGAGAAAAACACAGACACTTCAGGATTCTCCACTTATCGTTAAATTCATTCTTTCTGATTTCGCCTTGCTTCTGGGTTTTGGGTGACAATTAATTTGCCGTCCAGTCAACACGAGAATCTCCCTCCTCTTTCGCTGCCATAAGTCGATGCTGACTTCGGGCTTTGCACGTTCCTTGCCTGGCTGGTAAAAAAAAAGTTTCTTGGAATTCCTTACCGTTACATGTGGAAACTTATAAACCGGTTATATATGTTCTGTATCTACTTAAAATCATAGGCATCGATACTTCCAGAGCAAAGTGTAGATGCAATAAAGAGGGAACAATGGATCTGTAGGCAGATGTCATGGTGTCCGAATGAAATACGCTCATTTGTTCACAAGGTATACAGTGATAGTGTAGTAGTAAGAGTGCAGTGTCGTTTGTAGGTGAAGGCATTTTGTGATAATTTCTTTGAGGTTTCGTGCTTTACTAGGTGAAGACGGAGAGCAATTAGGTGCCTTTCGTTACATCGATAAAATATTTTCCGGCCAAATATTGTATACGGGTGGCAACAGAGACATTTCGTTACTTTTGCAAGAAAAAACATAAACGGAGAATTTGAAAAGGAACATCTATATCATAGCGTAGAAAGATTTTAAACGATTCAATAATCTACAGTTGTAACCAATAGATTTGTCAGGAATGGCAGGAAATCACAGGAATTGGCAGGCAGGTTCTAATATATAGATATACATGACACTAGAAATTCAGTAGAACTGCTTTCTTTGCTGGAGCTAAGAAATTTTGCCCTTGAAAATCTCGAAAAGCATTCTGCCAAAGTGACGGCTTGATGCATGATGCAAAGTGCATGATGCAATGCGGTCTCGAGTTAGCATATAAAATGTTATTCTTTTGTTATAAAAATTTAATTCGTCTGAAACAAAGAAGTCATCGGTTGATATCGCTACTCGGTGAAAAATTTTTGGGCTCGTAATATACCTGTTTTCCTTTTTTCAAAGATCTCTGAAAGCTTCACAAACACGCTTTTCTTCCTGTGGATGTAAAATTTGTAATATAGCTTAGAGTTTCTTTACGACATTCGGTACGTTTTGCGAATATCATACGTACAGTATTCAAGAACCCAAAGCAAATAATTGTCCCGTGTCGGGGTGGGTCAAAGCAACAATTCGACAGCGATTAATGTTTGCATCTGTATGCAACTTTTTGCGCATGTTACGAAAAGAGACTGGCGCAATGGAAATCCAGGTATTTCGAAAATGAGTTGACACGAGGCGCTAGCGAAAAAAAAATTGACGAGAGTGCAAATGTGTTCCCCTTGTTGAATCACAGGACACACCACATAGTGGGGCGTATAGTATTACCGCTGCATATCACTGGTTCGCCACCGTCGGTAAATTACTCCACACGAATTATCACTTCTTTGGAGCACAAGATGTGGCAATCCTTGTGATAGGAACAAATTGATGTATGGATCGTAACGTCTGCTTACTCATGACGATAGCTATTATGGAGGCTCCGGAATTTGTAAAGCAAATGACATGACGCCAAATTCCAATGGTTCCCAGATTGCATTCTGACAGCCCGAAAGACGTGAAGATAGAATATTTAGTGACCGACTATCCAGAACAGACATTCACGATGGAAACTTTGCTCGGGTGAATTTCTGGACTAGAATAACTACGAATTCTGCAGTTCGCGCAGTTGTCCATTCGAAGGATAAGACTTCTGAGGATGTGGCAAGGCTTTTTTGGTATTAAAGCGCCTTAAAATGTCGGCATTCAGAAAGGCAAAGAAGTCCTCACTTTGGAAAGCAGCCCATCCTAGATGGTTTACGGAAAGCTGAAAGAATTACCAATAGCAGTTGTGCCTGCGATTAACGGAATATAGTACAGTTTTCGAGAAAGCCAATGACAAGGCCTGTATCAGTGTTGGAAACTCTCAAGCAAAACATCAAAGACAGGATTGCTATCCAGATAAAAATGATAACATGAATAGGAACTCAAGGCTGGTCATCCTGTGATCAGCACAACAGTCGGAAAACAGTCCAAAGGGGTTCTTCTTCTTGAATTAGTCTCACATTCAACATAAGCCTAAGTTCTTCCGATATACAGCCAACATCACCTTAGCACGGGTGCAGAGAAGTTCTGCAGGAGAAAACGAGTGTACTGCTAAAAATAATGGCTAGAAAGAAGAAAAGCACTGCGAAACACATTTAAAAGAGAGATAGAAGAAACATAGCGGCTTTGGAAAAGGAAATAATCAGCCTAACTGCAAGTAAACCCGGGGCCGTATTCCATAAGCTGTAAATTTCAAAATGGCTGTTTGGCCTCAGTCTGGTCCTCTCTCAGTTCTCACCCATATATACTCCGCAGCTTTCAAGCGGCTGTTGAAAGCGATTTCATCATTGAATAGAAGGCAACCGGACTCGCAGCCAATGACAGCCAGTGGGTAGGTCCGGTCGCCTGCTGTTGATTGAGCGCTGCGTTGCTCCTCACAAGGGGATGCATGTCGCACTCAATTCCTACTAATGGTGATGTCCAATCTTGAACCACCCAATGGCTTGGTCGCTTTCCACAGACGCTTGACTGTCGCGGGTATATCTGAGTGACCAGTGACGGACGAAGAGGCTGACGCGAGATGACAATTTTGAGATAGACAGCTTATTGACCACGACCCCAGAGTTCGTGTTGTGCCATAAACCATAAGCGCCATTAACGTCTAGTTAGCGAAATCTTGCAGTGTACCGTCTTTGCTACACGTTATTTTTTTTTGCCGACAACGCACTTTCCCCTTCACACACTTCGAATCGTTCCGGCGGAAAATTCTATAATATAAGGTTGTCGTTTGTTAGTGTCCTCCAGATTTCGCCTTTTACTATGAATGCTCGATCCAAGACAAACGCATAACTGTTTGCAACTCCTCTCCTTGTCAAACATTACCCAATTCGCTTCTCACTACAACGAAGCATATCACGAAGTGGTGTCTTGCTAGTAAGTGCCGGGTCAATTTATTCGTGCCCTTGACCCTGGCAACATTATTAGCGCCGGTTTCCAATCGGGGAAGCGAAAGCCGTCTACGAAGCGACAAACTGCGGCGGCCTCGCTAATGGCCTTCTTTTGGCTTTGAAGTTTGATGAGCCGCGATCGAATGGAATGTGTATAAAACAAAAGAGAAAAAAATGGTAGCCTTTTGTTCCACAAAGCACTGCTATCGAAGGGCACTCTTTACCGCTGAATAGTAAACCTTAAGTTGTGTATTTGGGATTTTCTTCACCCTTCTTTATTGAAGTTTTTTACGGAGACTCGTGTTATAAATATGGCTTTTAGCTGCAAATATTCGTACTATTTTTCCTTCTATTTCGATGAAAGCCGATCTCAGCCGCGTGCAGCGCGAGAAAGCACCAAAGTATCTCAGCAAGCCAGTGCACAGAATAGTGAACTCTGAAAGAAAGCAAAAATAATTGTCTAACAAGCACAGTAGTACCAGATCGATTGAAACGAAGAAAATGACAACAATACCTAATTATTAAAAAGACACAGAGTGAGACTGAGAACATTACTGACATAAAAGGTCCGCTGTAGAAAACATGTCTGTAGCTGCTCCACGTTAAGAGAAAAAATCCAGGGAAGAAATACGCAGACTTTAGATAGGAGGTTATATTGTAGTATTATAGGAGACCTCAGAAGTACCAAATACGGTTCACGTGTTCGTACACATTCGATTTAGCACACTCTTTGAAGTGATATTATAAATGCAATACAAGCACACGCGCGAGCAAATCAAGCTCGTTGAAGACGTTGCTTCTGTACGAGCACAGAAGAAAACGCATCATGGTTGGAAAGAAAGGGAAGTAACAGCAGTGTAAAGCGCCCAGGCTGAGCAACAAAGCTAACTTGGTCCAACGTTCGCTTGGGTTGATTACTTGTTAAACAAGCTCGGCTAAACTTCGGCATTGATGTTCAAGGTGTTGAATACAATCTAATAATATACCTCGCCAATAATGCAGGAATGCAATCGAAGAGAAGAAAAAAAAACCTTCTTGTGACTCCCCGTATCTCCTACTCGGTTTATATCGCAGTTCGTAATATGATTGATACAATATTTCCGATTTGTTTACCAAGTTTAATGTCTAACTTTGCATCTTTGCTCAGTCTCTGCGAAGTTGGAAAAAAGTTATATCAAAGGAATGAATCTTTGAAAATCCCACTTTAGAAAACATGACGGCATTTGAAATCAGCGTTTTTTAAACATTATTATATTTTTATGAATAGACTACAACTTTTCGTCAAATCCAATATCACCTTCTCTTCTTCCTGGGTGGCAGAGGCTGGAACATAAATTTTCAAAACAATTAGAGTGTGTAAGCCACGGAAGCTGACTTCTTTAAAACAGTAGGTAAGCTCTCAGTAGTCCAGTTTGGTAACAGACGTAGTGTTTTCCTGAAAGTGGCATTTGTTTTTCTGACACCTCTCGGATCGAAGAAACACGCTTTTGTCCTTTTATGTAGGGGTAATGCATTTTGGTCATTTATGCAACGTTCATTAGTTTTAAGTAGTGTTTTCCGAGCGAAGCATAGCACAAGAAGTCTGTTTCCTTTTCGGAAGAAGAAATGCGTTGTGAAAGAGATGTACAACTGTCCTTTCTATTTTCTTTGAGTCTGCATGTTTTGTCTGTGTGTGTGTGGACACGTTTCTATTTTGCAGAAGCTTACTGAGCGTTCACAGCTTCGGTGCTTGCCGTAAAGGGAGATACAGCATTGCGTCTCAACGTCGAATTGCATTAGACGCTAAACGTTTGCATATTGCAAATACACAAAGCGTAAGCAGCACTATCTCTCTTGTTCGCTGCTCCTCCTTTGCACTTCGTATATTGGAATTCAGGAAGCAGTATATAAAACATAAGAAGTGCATTTATTGGCTAAATTGTATTCATAAGAAAAAATATATAAATTTCTATCAAAGCTATTGGCCCCTATAAAAGGTTAAAAGAAAATGCTTGAAGAAAACTTTTGGGGGAATAAAAAGTCGCTGACAAGCTCCATATAAAAATCGACTAAAAATGTCATGCTCTACCTCATGTTCAATATGGTGTGCTGTGCGGCTGGTTGGTGGTACACAACATGCAATAACAAGTATTATTTTGTCTCAGTCCTTCACAACATGTCGTTACGCTGTAACATATAGACAGTTCTCTAGGAGAATCGTTGTAAAGAAATATACAGTGATAAGGTAATAAGAAGCAATAATAAACAAAGCAACCACACAGCTTGAAGACCAACTCACTACCTATTGAAAGATTGTGTGGCAGACAGACTTTCCGTCCGGAGATATTTCTTTTTAGAGAAAGCGATCCTGACCTCCTAGATCAGTGACTTCTTATTTTAGGAACATGGCAGAAAACTTTCATTCTGAAGACTCATGTTGTGCTCCAGGTTATCTCGATAAATTAAACACGCCATCGACGATTACCAAAACCCTAAGATTCTGCTTTGAATGCACACATTGAGTCAATGACCCTTGAAATACTCTTCGTTGCTCAACTATTCTAAAGCTTCATCGCACAACATATCCGCCAGAGCTCGTTTATTTCTATTTGTTCGTAAGTCCAGCTGGAGACGACAGCTTTAATTAATTCTAGAAGGACCGTGCAGCGCACAATGCCCTGCCAGACAAAGGAAGCCTATTGCGCAGTGTGACGACATGGTTAACGCGTTGATTTCTATTGCCACAGGCATGTGACCCTATTTTAGGTTTTCGCAATGAGGGTAACTTCTGCGCTAATTATGCACTTTCGCTCAAATAAATGGCACTTTCTTTAAAGAGGCGACAGAGTATGCAGCTAGCGTGTTGAAACCCACTTTCAACTCTTGTCTAACCTGCTGCCTTTGTTTTTTGGTTTCCTTGCATGTTCTTCGCGCATTATGAATGGAGTCTACAAACTAAAGCTTCTGCTTGCCCTATCAAAGTCTAAACATTGTCCTTGGGTAAACGGGACAAAAATAATTACGTACTGATATTTTTATGTTGTGTGGCAACCACACTCGGTCAGTGCTCTGAAAGATGAAGACAGCCCAAAGTAAGTACGAGGCTCACTTGCCGAGTGACCGCTTAGATGAATAGTTTTGGACGTCGTAAATAACGCATATCAAATTCATCCACAACTCTTCTTGCGTTTCCTTGGATGCTATTTCTAAAATTGCAGGATTTCAATGTGATTGCTCACATCATGCAAAAGCTTGATAACTAATTTGTAAGCAAAACATATTTAGTTAAGGTCTGTCAACCCTGCACAAGGCACTTTTTATCTCTCTTCTATCGTCCTACTTTTTATCTCACTGTGCGTGCTGCCATTCTAGCCATGGGTATATACAGCACTGTCGACATCAAGACAAGGTGGTTCTGTGTTAATAAAGATGAAGGTATTTCTTTTTCAATGTTGTGACCGTTCGCTTCAACACCTTTGGTGCTACAAAGTTTTCTGTGAAAAATGAACGGTACACTTGAGCTGCGCCTTAATGTATAACGCAGTAGCGTAATGGGTTAATTCCCAAAAGTGCAGCTCACTAATACGTTACATTCACAGATCCATGGGAGCTCTCATACCACTCCCGGCACTGTGGTGCAGCGGATAAGTAATGCACCACTGCTATGCGATGGCAGGTGTTCCGAGCGGTGAGCCTACTGCTGGCATTGTTGCTTTTCCAGAGCAAGCAATCATTTATTTACCTGCCTCGGAGGGCAGTTCCCTCACTGTCCGGTGGGCCGGTTTTAGAAAAAATATGAAACACTGCCGTCGGGTGATCTCCAGATATATTGATTGTTATAGTATATTCTACGTGTTATCAAAAAATTGCGTTCATCAAAGGTTTTCAGCTCAAAAATGCTTTTGTCCTTACCTGCTGGATATCGGCTTAATACGGGCGCTAGAAATAAGGGGGCATAGTTTTGGAGTGTTTATCTTGGTTATTCATTCTTTATCTCGGTTTTTCCTTCTTTTTCGTGGCATTACCTTGCGTGGTATAGCCACAGTTCACAGTATGAATGCAACACTGCAGGTACATCACATGGAAGATTGTGGAAGTGGCTGGTTGCCGGTAATTCTCGGTGGTGGAGCATGCACTGTCCAAGGCTCATGAGAGATGTAGTTTATTTGCATTAGGGTTATTGTTCTCATTATCCAGTAAGATGAAGAAGGACCACAAAATCAGAGTTCGACACCTCCGGTCGGTGTCTATTGGTACGTGTCTGTTCTCACTGCCACTCGGGTCACGGGCATTCTCAGAGATACGCCTGCTCTTTTCGTAGAGAGAGCAGCGAAACTGATATCAGGCCATCATGCACTGACAGGCAGCGCTAGCGCTACAACGCAACCTGGCAGCCTATTACTCTCGCATACAATTGTGGCACGCAGATGGTTCTTTTAGAGCCTAGAAGCCCAGCTCAAGGGGTGGTGTGCAAGCAGCAGTATCTAAACAATTCAGTGGCTTTTTGTGTACACAGAGTCTGCTATTTGTAAGCGGGATTGGAAAAAGTATTTCATTTATTATTAGGCCACCCTTTCCCAATTCGTTTCATAGCGGTATCTCGGAATTCATTTCATCAACAGCCTCACGTGGTCCGAGCCCATTTTGAACCTGGTAGCTGATGCTTCGAAATCACTCGGGTCTATTAGACGGCACCTCGGATCTTCCCCACCTTCTATCCAAAAACTTGCCGAAAATACGTTGGTCCGCACTACACTAGAATTTGCCTCCCCTGTGTGGAGCCCATACCAAGCTTACTTAATTGCCACCCTAGAAGCTATTCAAAACTGTGCAGCCTGCTTTATTTCATCCGACTGGGACACCCACTCTAGCGTTCCAAATATAAACTGATCACTCGCACATGACTCCACTAACGCATTTAACGAGTCATTTCTGCCTGTTGCGATTGAAGAATAGAATTCATTGCCCGAATGCATTGTAATTGAACGCGATCCATGCACGTTCCGCCAATTGCTGCTGTCAGGCTTAAAAACATGACATTCAATATTCTTCCCTTTGCGTTTTACTACCGTTCTGTATATGTTTGGCCACCCTCTCTGATGGGTTTATGTACATGTTCTCATTATATTCTGCCAGTATATGTATAAGGCACTGATTGTGGCCTGTTGTATTCTTGAGATGTAACGCCCCCCCCCCCCCTTCTTATGTAATGCCCCGCCACCCAGGGTTCATTAATGGTAAACAAATGATGATGATGATGATGATATTTGCAATCCTATTCAAATTGTCCACATGTGGTGTTTTTGCATTCCAAGTTAGAAAAATTCACCAATATGCAGAATTACAATAGAAGAGAAGCTGTAGAAGGCCCCGGAAATCGATGCCATCTTTTAAAACCCTGTCCAAATGCATAAAGAAGTCCTAAGGGCACGAGCAGCTGGATGCAAAAAAAATTTCGACGTTCGTTGTTTTTCAAATGCAGTACGCGGTCGATCATTCTATAGCTGACACATTTTGGCCAGTTTCTAAAAACCGCGAATACTCATATTAAGATATAGCGTGACTGTATCGCCTTTTTTTTCGTTCATTCGTTTCTTTTTTTTTGTTTCTATGGACTTTCGAGGTGTCTAAAGAAAGCATTCCCTACTTTTATTCACTTTTTCTTCCGTTAGCGATCATAGAAGAGAAAACCAGAATAGAACTACGCCGCTCAAATCATTAATACATCGTGGATCACATGGAGACGGAAAATAAAAAAGTATTGTTGTTACAGCGCGCGAGATTCGCCTGTCATTTTTCTCACAGAAAGTAGACATAAGCCTCTGATAACTAAAGATATTCAGAAAAATAATCAGTGAGAGCTTGGCTGGTTCACTGCATGCCAATATTTATAGTGATAAATGATTCATGTGCTGAAGCCTCATCTGGATAAATGACCGCTTACCAAAATTTTTTCTAATAATTCCCTGTCTAGCCCTTTTTTGGAGAACACAAATATCCCAATGAATCTAGTGGTATAGTTCCCTTTAAAACTCGTTATTTAGAGAAGTTTGGATGTTCCAACAAGGTGAACGAACATTAAAAAGGAAGAATCAGGCAAAACTATTCAAGAAAAAATAGGTTGTGGACAGTTTTGTTTTAAACTGAATGTTGTAGTAACTAAGGATGCACTTCGTCGATTTTACTACACTTTATTTGTGGCCCAAATAAATATCGCTGACAGAAGGCAAAAACAGTGTGCTCTCGGTAGAAAAAAAAGCAACTACTTAAAGGTGTTTCGAAAGTTCTGTGAGACCATAGTAAGATCATCTAACTTTCTAGCTTCATTTACACGATAAGTTGATGAAATGATCACTCCATTTCGAAATAATGAAAACAAGCGAGGCATTTTTTTAGTGTCGTCTCTGCGTGTTGCGGGACATTTTTAGCAAAATGTGAATAATGATACGAGGTGGCAAGCCAAGAGACAGGACGACATGATGACAAATGAAAATATCATTCAATGGCTCAGGGCCTAGCGCTAGCGCTCCGTACCGCGCCACTGCCCTTTTTTTTCGTCTTGGTAACAATATTTTGCAGTGAGGCCGAAGTAAAAGGATTTAGTTGGTTGAGCAGTGGTTTCCGTCAAGAGCTACCGACTTTTTTCCTTCCTGGCTATTGCCGTTCAGGCGTGGAAGCTAAAATTTATATATTTCACTGGCAGTTCCAAAAGACTATTAAATTGATTTTTGCGTCCAGAACGTGTTATTTTTTACGCATAAAAAACAGGAACGGGATGGATTTCCCAATATTTTCAATGATCTTATTTTTGAAGTAGTTGTCACTTTTAAGTGCATGCATTTGTTGCGAAGCTTACAATAGCCTCCTGAGACGCGAGTAGTATTTGGTTATTTATCGTAGTCACCGTTATTTCATATATAATATGCAAAGTGTTCGCAAGAATTCTAACAGGTTCAGGAGGTGCCGGTTCAACCCTTCTTCCGTTATGAGTCTTCCTCATGATTTCTGCTGCGAGCCTATGTGCCTTCAGATATTCGCCGCAACACCTTAGGCGTATATTCGGTTAAATGCGTACAGTGCAGAAGGTACATTGAAAGAGAAAGCATACTTAGTGTAATGCTTCAGGACGAGAAACTTAGGAGTTATTTGGCAGCCGAGGCCCCGTATCTGGTTTAGAGAAAGTAACTTCAAAGGCTGCTGACAGCACAAGTACGTTGGAACGCAGTAACTACCTTGTGACTAAAGCACATCCATTAGAGGGTTTTTGTAAGTTTCAAGAAAAACAACGTTTATAATGTATTCAGGGGACGGCGAGGCCAGATACATAATAAAAAATTGAAAAATTATTGAAATCGAGATCTCAAATTTTATTCCTCGGTTGCATTTTACCTTTATTATGCGTGTAGCTTTCTCTGTTCTAAAAACTGAGTAGGAGCGGTAAGTCGAACTGCCACATTAAGGTGTTCCCATGAAACTGATCTGTAAGTCCTCTTTTGATCTTTTATGGGATCAAAGTCATACACCTCTGTTTGGTAAAAGCAGGACTGCAGGACTCAGGGATGTTCACAATTTGCGCGGCCTGAGGTGGACATCGTACTATTTAGGGAGAATATTACTGCAATTGCAGCTAAAGATCGTCCTGAACCGCGCTTACTCTGTTCAGCTAAACGCTTTTGTTTAGGTGTCATCGATGTTTTCGTTAAGCTATAATGAATTAGTACAAACAGAAGACAAAGTATCGTGGTTGCTTTTAAAGAAATAGTCAGTAAAGACGGCAAGAGATAAACTTTTGCAATAATCATATTTTGAACAAGTTTGGCAACTGGTTTTATCAATCGCCGCGCTTTTGATACATTTTTTTTCTAACAGATTGAAGCACGCGCACGCTTAGGCCGCGCTCATGCGTAAATATTATTACTCTTTTATTAGATTTATTACTACTCACTGCCATTGCACAAGAACGTATTGGTATTTATTGGTCTCTCAGCATGTGCTTTCTGTCCGTAAGGTATATACACATCAGAACAATTATTCACAGAGGGTATCATTTTTACGCATAAAAAACAAAACACGCCGCACGCTTAGTACTAAGGTACTAAGCGCAACTGGAATATTTGCGATGGAATGGAAACTTTTTTCGCCATTTATGAATATTGATACTAACAGAAGTATCAGAGCAGCTTTCGTGGCTGCATCCTGCGCACGTAGGCATTTTTTCTTCTATTCGGCCACTTTCACAGCTGGATTTTGGTGGCTTAAGCGCTTCTGTGCAGGAGGCGCATTTACGATTTCCGTACAGACCATCGTAATCATGCCCTGCGTTTCACTGTAATGTCGATCTGTCTGCCCACTTAATGGCTGCTGCCACACCTTTACTCATCTGCAGAGACACCCACAGAGCGTTCGTGTGGCGTTTTCGCTTCACGACGGCTTACGAATGCGTGCGCACGCGTGAGTTGTTCAGCCAAATAGGATAACTAGAATGCATTTTGGAGGCAAGGTTTTTCTATATTGACTGTTTTCATCTGATGGCGTTTAACGTGCTAAAGAGACTCAGGCGAGGAACGCTGTAGTGGAGGGCTGCAGATACATTCAAGCACTGGCGGTTCTTTAACGCGTACTGACATGGGAAGCACACGGGCCTCTAGTGTTTCGCCTTCATCGAAACGCGCGGCTGTGGCCAGAATCGAAACCACGTCTTTCGGGTCAGCAGCCGAGCATCGCGACAACTGCGCCATCGTTACGGGGTTTTTCTGTGCAGAAAAAGAGCTTGCAGCTGCCTGCTATATTGTACTGTAAAGACTGAAAAACTATGATTCCAGCTACTGCGTTGGGCAGGATGCACGGGCTAGGAACGAGGGCTCGGAATAATGAATGTATAATTGGTTTGTAGAAAGGAAATGGTTGATACGCAGGTTGGTGAATCGTTACGAAAACGCCCGTTTACTAAACGTGTACTCTTAAACAGAAACTTTCCGTAAAACTTGAGTGCGGAAATAGAGCCTTCAATTATACTCCTACAAAATCTAATACAACTAGCAAAGCATTAACTATGAATTAAAACGAATTTACTGTAACTGTAATATAGAAAAAGCAATTCAAAATAAGACAAGCAAAGCGAAATAAGAGAATAGTGTAACTGGAAAATAAAAAAAAATAATGTAACGTAAAAGCTAGCTAATACTGAAAGAACTTTTGTTACTAAGGAGGCGAATAGGGCGCGAGTAGAAAAAGAAAACAGAAAGCGAACAGTGTCTGGATGTGAGCTGAATTGCTTTCTTACGTTTCCTTTTCCGTGTCCTTTTCATCCGCATTATTTTGATCTTATGCACCGTTAATACTTGATTAGTGCCTCCTCGGCGGATTTCATGTTAGATGTTTCCAAACAACTAAGCATTTTCGATGCCTTTATTCGTTGGACTTGTCCTATTGATAATTTTTTTTGCAGCCAGTTGAACGAATAACAATGAGAAAAAGGTTGAAAGTTCTCCAAGCTTCAATTTTATTTCCAAGCTGTCCAGGACTCCTGGGGCTGTTCTTGAATTTTTCATGCTGGCGAGGATAACCGTTAAAACCAGTGGTTATACCAGCACAGCTAACGTAAAATTTAGTTTTGTGAAATATTAGCTCTTATAAATAACGCGAAATTTAATCGCTCACGAACACTGCCCAGAATGAGCCTTCAACACTCTAGAGCGCGAAGTATCAATCTCCGGCTGTGGCTGCGTTGCGAGGTCATTCTGCTCATTGTCATAATAGTGCTCCATGTGTGCGTCTCCAAAAGCACCCGGCAAGAATTCGGCAATTAAGCTTAAAGTACCAACTGCCAGCCACACCTTCACATTTTCCTGAAGCGGGTTTTCCTATGAAGTATTACTTTAATTTTTATATTTTATGTTCCGTAACGGTTCAAGAATACTGCGTAGAAGTCTGTGACTGCTGCTCTGGATTCTCGAGAGAGAGAGTGTCACGCAAATGAATATTGTGTCTTTGAGAAAACTTATGCCGTGAGGTGTCACAACACATTTAATTGGGGTATAAAAGTCTCTTTATCCCTTTTTCTATAGGGTGCCCTATAAAACGCATTGACCACCCGAAAGGTAGTTTTATTTGCCGGCATTGTTTCGGTCACTTGGCAGATGCTTGGTTACGAAACGTAAGAAAAATGACGCCTGCAAGAATTATGGGCGGCATCTTGATCGCTCGCTTTTGTAGCCAGGTTCGAAAGAAAATTAGTCTACTCTAGCGGATTCTTGTGTGTGCTTACGTGGTCTTACCTGAATTGCGAAGAAACAGAAGTCAGTATGAGTGGTGCTGGACCGCGTGTCGTTTTGAAAGAGGGGATCTGTGAGGCCAGTTACAAATCTGTAAGCCCCAGTTGAAAAAAAAGGAATATCGATAAAATTTGGGAAAACACAACAAAAATAACGAAACGACATTCGCTGTATCAGAGCTTTCTTTTACATCTGGCAACCATTCACGCTTAGAGTTTTTGACGCTTTCGTGCTTAACCTTTCACGCCTAAAGAAAATTTCCTGTTCAATTATTTGAAAACAATAACTTTTGTTCAATTGGTCAGTATTTTCTTGAGTGAGCATAAGACTACAAGCTACTACTGCCCCTTTCCTGAAGATTCGACCTCGAAACTACAGGGCTGATTGGAAGGTGACAGCGTCCTGAGCTGGGCTACTATGCAGGATTCCACGTGTTAAGCATTCGTCCGAGTTTGCCCTAAGTATTCCCTAGTGCGCGACAGCAGTTACACACCGAAGATAGCAGAGGAACGCGAAAAAGCAGCGCACGAGAAAATGTGGAAAGAAAATGCAAAGAAGAGCCAAGAACATTCACACATGACTGCCCGATGCTAAACTTCAGCACCACCGATCTATTCAAAATTACACGCTATAATGAATTAAAAATTGTCCTAATGAGCATTCAGTGAGCATCTTGCAAAGTATAAGATGATTATAAATTTCCTTAAAGTACGTTTTAAAGTTTAATAAAACCTTCCTTGTATAACTACTTGTACAGGAAATGCACTCGGTAGAACGATAAACAAATGAAAGAAGACACTGACTGTGTGATCACGTTAGTTATACTTTGTCTACCGCCTGCGAAGCGCATGGGGTGCCACGTATATTGTGGTAAACCGATATTCACTCTACATAAATAAATGAAACTGGTGACGTATTTAGAGATACATTTTATGTCGATACCATAAGTTCACTCTTCCGAGGGCGACGTAAGAGTTCGGGGAAATCCCTTTTTCTCCAAACTGTGGCGTCCTGCATGGCGCCCCTGATCCAATTCCTGTTGCCACACTGAAGTTCAGCTTCAAAAATCTGGAAGAACTGCGCCTCCGAAAAAGATGGCCTCAATGACATGTGCTCTCTCTGCCTAGTGTAACCGGGCAATGGAGGGTGTTTCTCAGCCGCATTGTGAGTGCGTACGGATCCCTTCAAGATCAAATAGTCTTGGAAGATCAAGAAAAGGGTTCTGTTTACCATACCTATGTTTAGAGCCTAAGCGTCGCAGTAAATGCCCCGCTACACAGCTGCGAAACAAGCTGGTAGCGTAGTTACTTTTCTCGAAGGCACTGGGTACAATCACTGAGTAAACAGCTCTCCTCACACTCTCCGCATTTATCGCTGCTGTCGGCACTCATGGTATAGTCCGAAAAAAAAGCAGAACCCTAGCATTGTACTGAGAAAGATACTAATGTGAGCACCGGTCTCTAAGAGATGTGCACCTCAGAATGGCTTCATTGTCAGCTATAAATAAACAGTTTACAATTATCTACCTTAATCCTAATACCTATGAGGCCCTGCCAGCATTTACAAACTTTAAAGATAGCTTCCCTGCTTGTGCATTGATCTGGAGACATTATCACCGAATCGGACGCTTCCTTTTTTTTTCCTTGCTTTTAATTACTAAACAAGCCTTGGTTGCAGGGGTGGGCCTAAACGATGGCTAAAAAAAGAGGGTAGGGTTTGCATTCCAACCCACCAAACTGGCGTCATCTGATCGTTTCCTTGTCCCTGCTCTCATCTATGACTTTGGCCAGATTTATTAGTCTCGAGCATTTAGCCGTGAGGGTTTCCAGCGATAGAGCGTAAGGTAGGATGTAAAAACCTCCAATGTCTGAGAGATAATAGACACTTCCTTTTCCGGCTTGCAGTGCGAAAGCCTACTCCTCAGCGGAGCGCATTCAATAAGTTGTGGAGATTAGTAGCGGGATTTGGTTATCGTGGAAGCCTGTAAATGTGAGGGAAGAGAAGATGTGAGAGACATCGGTTGAAATGACAGTAGATAACGTGATTCCCTGATGTTTGTAGAAGAGCATAATCATTAAGGCATAAGAGTCTCTGCCCGAAACTCGGTTCTCCCTTTTTCCCACCTACTCGTTCTAGAGTCACGCTTCCATTTCCGGCTTTTCACGCACTCTCCTTTTCTGAAGCTTAATGAGTGGCCTGCGGGAATCATTAATCTTCGTAATGAGGAGCGGGCCTCTCCCCAGTGGCGCACGTGGTGTGGTATACTGTATGGCACCATCCTGATGTGGCGTATACCAGGCCATTAATGGTTTCAAGCCAAAGACTTTGGGTTGAGCTCTGACGCCAATGGGTGTTGATAATTAGATTCTTTATAGCCAGAATGATAGAAAATACTGCAGGCATACGTTGCCAAGGACAAATATATTTGACTTATGAGAGGAAAAGGTAGACAACAAGAAGCCTTGAGTTGGTATGCCATGTTTAAAGCTGCGAGAAGTGTGAATGGTAGAAAAGTTATGCTGGGCAAACAGCAGGTATGTAATCTATAGAGTCGCACCAGACAGGCTGTAGGTTAAAGACACAGGTGAAGGTCATAGACATACTAAGTAGTTGTGCATTGCTTCTAAATGAGCGAGTTTGAATAGACTAGTTGTAAGAAAGCAAATTTATTCCTTCCAGAGCAAGGAAGTACTTTTTTCATGAGAAAACTCGATATTGTCTTGTGCTCTGTCAATCCATGCGGAGGAGTAGCAACAGTGTATTGATGCGTTTGAAGTATTGTGCATTGATGACTGGATAAGAAATAAAAGCTCGAGACATTTAAGCGGTTTTTCTTTGTCCACTGATGCCTGAATAGTTGTATTTTTATTTAATACAAATTTTTGTTTATGATTCAATTTCTTGGTAAAGTTCACTCGAGGTTAACATTATTCTCTGAAGTTTCTGAAGTGAAGTATTCTCAACGCGTTTTTTTCTAGGCAAATTAATACATTTGGCTCAAATCAAACATAAAATATTGCCTTCTAAGGCGCACAATCCTGCAAGAATATTTTCACGGGCAGAGGCGTGTCATGTGCCACTGCATTAATGCGCATGGAGACACCGACAAAATCTATCTCTTCAGCGCACCTTGCCGCTATATTGTGTGGCGCTCCTCTCGTTTTCTTTATATATATTATCTAGGTACCGTAATATAAAAAAAAAACAAAAATCTCTGAGAGGTATGCTGAAAGTAGAACGCTGAAAAAAAATTTACACATTTTTTACATAGCTTTAAACATGTACCTTTAGTTCGCTTGCACTTTTTTACTGGTTTATTACGGTGCAATCGTAAAGTGCACCTTGTTATAATGCAGCTGAAAAGTAACACTGCATGGGGAGCCCAGTCACTACAACCTTGAGACCCGTTACAACCCTGCAGTAAGAAGAGGCTGCGTCTTTACATAAAAAAGCTTATTATTATGAAGTTCATGAAGCGCAAAGGGTACTTCTTGCGGCCCTCGTCTAGGAATGTCAAAGTACAAAAAGTATTGGCACACATACAGGTCGTAGTCAACGACTCAGTATTGAAGCGATGTATACTGCTTATTTCAATCGGTTGTTACTTGGCGTATTCGATGTTTATGTCCACTGCGGTATTTATGCCAAGCGTGAGAGTAGCATTCGCTAACAAGAATAAACTGAAGCGCATAGTTCCAAGCAGGAAACCTAAGAGAGCGAAGAGACCTAGGGTATTAAGGCAGCGTATTTTTCCAAACAAAACAAAAGAAGTCAGAAAAGACACCGGTTTCTAGTTTCATCTTATGTATCAAGATATCTTGTTATGGTAGTCGACTTTCAGGCGACAGATAGGCTACTCTGCTGCTGAATAATGTGTTTGTATATAGCCTTTGTCAAAACTTCAGGGCACGCGGGGTTTGCTTCTGAGCAACGCAGTGTGACTCGTTATGGATGCCAAGCATTTAAAAATATCTTGATGCAGAGAAACAATTTTCTCCTCCTTCATCCAAACATTAGGACTTGAAAGGGTTCTTCAAGAGCTCTACAACAGCGTTATGAAGCCTTTTTTTTTTGGGGGGGGGGGGGGGGGGTTGCGGGGTTCTAAACCTGAAATGTAGGTTGTACACGATAAAGACTATAAATTACAAGAAGAATATCGCTGCAGCTTTTGACGACCCAGAGAAGACTACTAACTTTAATCGTTTTAAATGTGGCCCCAAAGTACAAGAGGCTTGCGAAATATTTGCAAGAAAAACAAAACAAACTGAAAATCATGAACAAAATAGAAACGGAAAGGCCGCCCATGTCGGAAAGCCTTGTTAACAATGATAATGCACATCGACTAAATATGGTAGATATGATCACGTCAAAGAGCAGGAGAGCCGTGAGCAGATACTGCACCATGAAGTCGCACGTAACTGCATTTAAGGCATAAAGCTAATGTACAGGTAATGCACTCGGTGGAATGATAAACAATTAAAAAAAGACACCGAAAGTGGGTTCACTTCTCGTACATTGTCGACTGCCAGCGAAGCACATCAAGTGACTCACATATGGTGATAATCTCAGAGCGACTCACGATAACCAAGAGAAAGTGGAAGCGTGCTGAGCGATAAATTCAATGTCTTGATACGGTTAGTTCTTTTATTTGAGAGCGTCGGCAGAGCTCGGGGAGACACCGAGTTTCGCCTAACTCCGGGCATCCTTCATGGTGCCCAATGTGACAACCTTACGAAAAAACCAACGAACCTTGTACATCTCGTTTAAGACTTACTGAGAGCGCCTTATTCTTCTGGATGCTTTCCATATGCACAGAATACTGGCCTTTCAAGGTCGGCGTAATAATACTTATAGCAGTATTATTCTGCGAATTAGGCTTAACGTGGTATCCTCCCCAGAAAATTCACAGTAATTCCGGCAGTTGTTTCAGTCAGAGCGCACTGATGATATTTGTTTGAATAGCCAAAGAAATATCCTGGACAGAGCAGTTCTCCAAAAATACACAGAGGTGGCACAATTATTTTTAATGTACAATTTGCTTCCTCTGGTGGTTGTCCTGCTAGTGTACGAGTTGCGAAATCGCTTTGTAAGCGTGCATATCGAGGAAGTTTGAAATAGAATGCGCAAGTTCTTGTGGTTTCATGCCAAGCCCATACCGGCGGTGACATATATAGTTTCGAGGACTGCGATGTTTTTGCTAGCTTTCTTCGAAACGAATCAGATTGAATACACGCCTATGTTACCCCTTCAATGCATAGAGGAGGTAGCCCATAAAAAGGGTGGTTTTTAAAGTGTGTTGGCGTTTTTTTTAAGCAAACAGCCCAATGTGCAAGTGGTCTTGCGTGTTTACATAACTGTTGCTCGTATTTGGGCTTTGGATGTTCACGTCAGAACGTTTTCAGAACTTCTTTCAGGCTGCGAAAGAAAGCATAGCTTATCCAGCAATGTCTTTATAGTGGAAACTACTTTACTGGAAGTCCAACTGGCTGTCCTTTTCAACATCAGCAATATCTAGCAATTCGTTTACTCTCCGCTCCAATATGGAATCTTACAGCATTTATGGTGGGATTATGAATCGCTCTTCAATCCCTTTCACGTAGTAATAAATGCGTCTTCAGACACGTAAAGGCAGTAGAGTCAGAAATGATGTTCTTATTTGTTCCAACCATCGTGCATCAATTACTTCTTGACCACAGCTTTGCTATAGGTAACAATCATTCTTGGGCTTGGTGCTCGGTTCCTTTGTAATGAAATGCTTCGAAATTTAGCTTGTCGGAGCAAAGGCGATGAAGAACCAGCTGAAACAGCGTTGAGGTTCTATGTGTTTATTTGCGCTGCTCGCGCTGCGCCGCGTGCCATGGCCTGCGAGCCGAGCGCGGCGCAAGGGGCCCTACAGGGCTCCCCCTGTTGAACGGAGCCACAGGATTCGCCCAGCGGATGTGCTTGGAAGAAGCTGCGCACAATGGTGGCGCAGTCGAAGGGAGAGCGAGTGTAAGGCTGACGGGCATAGGAGTGGAAATGTAGGCTCGTTTGAGGCGGTCAGCATCCACGACGTCTTCACGGCTATTGAAGTCTAACGTGAAGGAATTCTGTGCATGATGGATGACTCGGAACACTCCATCGTAGGCCGGCATGAGGGGTGAACGGACGTGGTCATCGCGGATGAAAACATTGGTGCAGGAGGCCATGTCCTCACTGACGAACAGGAACTGAGGGTGACGGGCTGCAGGGGTGATAGAAGTAATGTAGCGAAATGTGTTGTGTAGTTCGCGAATGCAGGTGGAAGCGCCATGGATTAACAGAGGGGAGGAAGGAGAGAAGAATATTCCAGGGAGACGCAGGGGAACGCCGTAGACTAGTTCAGCAGAAGTGCTGCCGAGGTCAGCCTTCAGGGCCGAGCGAATGCCCAAGAGGACGAGGGAAAGTTGGTCGGATCAACATCCTCTTCTCTGATAAGTGGTAAGGGCAGCCTTCAGTTGTCGATGCAGACGTTCCACGATGCCATTGGCCGAAGGAAGGTAGGCGGTCGTATGAATGTGGCGAACGCCCAGAATATTGGCAAGAGCAGTGAACAAGGCCGAATGAAACTAGCGGCCGCGGTCGGTGGTGACGACAGACGGGCAGCCGAAACGAGAGATTCTGCCGGCCATGAAGTCCGAAGCAACGGTTTTGGCTGTAGTGTCAGCAATGGGCAACGCCTCGGGCCCGCAGAGGAAACGGTCCACACAGGTGAGTAGATAAGAGGCCCCACGGGATAACGGGAGTGGTCCAACAATGCCTACGTGAACGTGGAAAAACAGTGCGTCAGGCGGCTGAAAAAGCGAGGCAGGCGTGACGGTATGCCCGTGAGCTTTGCTTTGACGCGCTGGCAGTGAAGGCAGGTTCGTGTCCAGTGGCGGACGTCGCCATTGATGCTTGGGCAAAACAAAAACGAGAAACGAGATGTGATCACCTTCTGCGTAGCACGAATACCAGGGTGGCTCAGGCGGTGCAGTTTTTCAAAAATGGTGCGACGGAAAGCCAAAGGTACGTCGCGGCGCGAGACGCCAGTGGATGTCTTCCACGTAATGATCTGGGGGAAAACGCTAGTGGAAATTCGGCGATAGACAGGGACGTGGATGAGGAGCGAAGACGATGCAGCTCTGGATCATTGCGCTGTGCAGCCAGTAGCTCCTCCACGTTCACTGGCGGTTCGCACGCCATGGCACTAACACGAGAAAGTGCATCAGCAGCAGCATTCTCTGGGACGTGAACGTGACGGATATCCACTCTAAACTTGGAGATAAAACAGAGTTGCGGATCTCGCGTGCAGTGTAGGTGCTGTGGTTCCTTTGGAAGACAAACTTGAAGGGCATACAGTCCCTGATGACGTGAAAGTCACGTCCCTCCAGGAAGTGGCAAAGTGCTTGATGGCAAGGTACACAGCAAGCAAGCAATTCTCGACCGAAGGTGCTGTGTTTAGTCTCAGGCAGCTTCAGATTTTGGGAGAAAAAACCGAATGGCTGCCATCCAGAGACGTACTGCTCGAAACTGCGCCGACGGTCACTCTCGAGGCGTCGGTGACAAGGCGAAGTGGAGCATCAGGAACTGGATTTATGAGCGTCCTCAGTCCACTCAAGTGGCGCAGCAGAATCTTTTTCGCAGCCAAAAGATCAGTCAGAGGCTTTAGGAAAGAGGCGAACTTCGGGAGAAAGCAGCGATGAAGGGAACCTCAGAGCTTTCTGAGTGACGTCGGTGCGTGAAAATCCTGAATGGCTTTGACTTTGCTGTCGAGAGGCCGAATGCCCTGTAGAGTGACAAGGTGGCTGAGGAACTCCAATATTTCTACGCCAAATAGAAACTTATTCGGGTTGATGACGAGCCCATATTCATCCAGTGGATGGAAGAGGGCGCGCAGATGAGCGTCATGCTCAGTACCGGATGTACTTTCTACGAGGAAATCATCGATGTAAGCGAAAACGAAGTCGAGGTCTCGCGTAACTTCGTTGATAGCTCGCTGAAAAGTTTGTGCGGCGTTGCGCAAGCTAAATAGCATCCGCACGTATTCAAAGAGGCTAAACGGTGTGGTAATGGCCTTCTTCGAAATATCAGCAGGCTCCACAGGAATTTGACGATAAGCCTTCCCTAAGTCAATTTCAGAGAACATCGTGCACCCGGCCAGATTTGATGTGAAGGCCTGTATGTGAATAACTGGATAGCTGTCTGGTAAAGCGTGAGCGTTAAGGTCGCGGTAATCTCCACATGGTCTCCAGTCGCCCGGATCTTTCTTTGGCAACATGTGAAGTGGCGATGCCGAATTGCTGGAGGGATGATGTACCATGCCGAGTTTAAACATGTGTTGGAACTCACGGCAAGCTACAGCGCGGCGTTCTCCCGACAAACGGCGAAAGCGAGAAAACACCGGAGGTCTCGAAGTCACAATGTGATGAGTGATCGCGTGCTTCACTGGTGACTCTCTGGTAGTCGGCTTTGTGAGGTTGGGAAAATCAGCCAGAACTTTCGCATACGGCGAAACAGGGATGAGAGAGCGGAAGCCCCGTCGCCACAGTGGTGAAGAGTACATCGTTGACGAAGAGGTGCGTGCTGAGGTCTATGAGGCGATGAGCTTGCATGTCGACGGCTAGGCTGAAGAAACTGAGGAAGTCCGTGCCGAGAACAGCTTGCGAGACGTAAGCGGTAATGAAGATCCAGCAAAGCGTGCGGCGCAATCCGAGGTTAAGCGTGAGAGACCGCCGTTGGCCATACGTGCGAATGGGCGAGTTGCTGATCGCTTGGAGCGGGGAGGTCTGTTCGTTGCGAACGCGATCTGCCCAAGAGGCAGCTATGACGCTGACTTGTGCTCCCGTGTCGACCAGGAGACGAGTTACAGTAATCTTGTCCGAGACGTTTTTAAAAGAGGCGGCATGTCCGTCCACCAGCACCACTTGCCACCCTGATTGGCCGGTCGCAGCGTTTCCCGAGCAGAAACACGGATGTGTGCACTTGCGGGCAGAGCTGCCGAAAATACTGTGGCACCAGTAGACAGCCGAGGGCGAGGTGGCTGGCCGTGCGCCGGATAATTGGGATTCCAGGGAGCGGCGGCGTGGCCTGAACCTCGGCGGAGAACAGCGCGGCAAAGTCGCGAGGAGATCGAGTCGCCTGGCAATAGCATCAAGTGGACATTCGATGCTGGCAAGCTGGGAGTCAGCGGCAGTAGTGGGAGGCGGACGGGTCACAGAGCTGACGTTGGCGACACGCCATGAGTAGTCCACAGCACGGTCAGTGAGCTTCTATAATTAAACACCACGCGCAGCTGCGAGGATGGGACCCATATGTGTTGGGGAAGACGCTGAAGGAACAACTCACGCAGAAGTTGGTCGTGCTGAGTAGCGGAGTCTCCCAGAAGCTGGCGCATGCGACGGAGGAGATGCGAAGGGCGGCTGTCACCAAGCTCTGTAGCGCTGAGGAGTTGGAGTTTGCTGCGCTCGGACGCTGAGTTGCGGTCGATGATAGCCGCCTTCAACGTGTCGAAGGGTCGAGCCGCGTCCGGAGAGCTGATGACGGCCACTAAGTCCTCAACGACGTCAGGAGGCAAAGACGACACTAGGTGGAGGAACTTAGTCTCCTGGCTGGTGATACGTCGCAGCTGGAAATGCGCCTCAACCTGCAGGAGCCACGCGCGGGGGCTATTTGGCCAAAATGGCGGCAGGCTGACTAGCTGGAACGCGGCCACCGAAGCACTGAGAGCATGAGCGTTTTGGGGCGTGTCGCCGCCGGTTGTCAAGGTGGGAGAGCCAGCAGAAGCCATGTATGAGGATGGGGTTGCGTGTTCGAAGACGGGTCACCAACTCTGTCGGAGGTAAGGCGCGGAAGACCGAGCTCCGACAGCATTTAGGTTCGAGGCCCGTCGGAAGACTGCGCCCGGTCCGGACTCCATTCCGTACGAGGTTTACAAGAACTTACCGTATTTACTCGCGTAATGAACCCACCTTTTTTCCACATAGATTGACATAAATTTAGGGGGTGGGTTCATTACGCGGGAAAAAATTTTTCGAAATTTTTGAGAAGGTCGAAATTTCATGTCACATTGAGGAAAATCGCGGTCACAACCTTACCTTTATAGTACAAACACGTACGCGATGAATGTGAATAAAAATACATTTTTATTCACAAGCCTCTGGCTACTTAAGACCTCACTCGGTCTCGCTATCTGAGTCACTTCGACTAATGTCGCTTGCCACATCGTCAGCATCGGCGTCGGCCCACAGTGCGTCGTCTTCAGTGCCGTCAAGGCTGTTTGAGATGCCGGTCTTTTTGAAGCTGTGGATGATGACCTCAGTGGATATCATGCTCCACGCTTCTAGGACCCATCGGCACAGCATGTCGATGGTGGGCCTCCTGATCTTGCCTGCGGGAGTCAGGTCGTGGTTCCCCGCGGCCATCCACTCAGCATAGAGCCGCCGCACGTTGTCCTTGAAGGGCTTATTCACTGACACATCAAGGGGCTGCAGCAGTGATGTAAGGCCACCTGGGATGACAGCGAGGTCCGTGCGCAACTCGGTCATTCGGCGGCGGACATTTTTTTCGAGATGACCGCGGAAGCTGTCGAGAACAAGCAGCGATGGCAGAAGCAGTGCTCCGGGCCCCCGTCCCCAGACTGTTTTCAGCCAGTCGGACATCAGATCAGCCGACATCCACCCCTTCTCATGTGCGCGAACGTGGATACCAGCCGGAAGAGCTCCCTTTGGCAGAGTTTTTCTCTTGAAGATAACGAACGGAGGCAGCTTCCTGCCGTCCGCTGTTATCGCCAACATCACGGTACACCGCTGCTTCTCAGCGCCCGTCGTCTTCACCAGCACACTTTTAGAACCTTTGGTATCGACCGTGCTGTTTCTTGGCATGTCGAAGCAGATAGGCGTCTGGTCCGCGTTCCCGATCTGCGAGAGCAGAAACTTTTTCTCCTCACGGACACGAATAACAAAGCGGTGGAAATCACGCACTTTGTCGTCGCAATCCGCCGGCAGCCGTTGGCATAACGTTGTGCGCCTTCTGAGGCACAGCCCGTTCCGTCGCATGAAACGCGTCGTCCAGCCAAAACTGGCCTTAAATTCATTTGCGGGAATGCCATGGCCTCTTGCAGTGGCCCGCGCGTGATTCTGTATGAGCTCATGGGACACGGCACATCCTTCATTGCGGAGCCTCTTGACATAATTCAAGACTTCTTCTTCCACGCGAGGAAACTTGCCCTGCTTCGGCCCTCGAAAGGCGCGGCGATCTTTCTTCGTCGCTCTCAGTTCGTCCTGCTGGTTCCTCCAGTAGCGCACACGCACGGGGTCCACACTGAAATGCCGTCCAGCCGCACGGTTTCCATGCTCTAAGGCATGCTCCACAACCTTGAGTTTGAAAGCTGCCGTGTAACTAGCGTAACGCCCCATCACACAACGCACAGCACGCACGAAATAACGCCAAGGCCGTACACAACGCACAGCAAATGCAGAGGACGCACGAAATAACGCCAAGGCCGTAGCGCGCACTCAACTCCAACAGCAACAAAGCGAAGTGCTAGCGAAATGGCGACCAGCGCCGTTGAAGTGCGTTTGTCTTTACTTCGCACTGCCGCCGCAGCGCAGGCATGGCGCTATAAGCAGAGGTTTCGTTTTCGATTTCATGGAAGCGACATTTCGGCGACGGAAAAAAAAAATTCATTTCTCGTCTAAGAAAGTGGGGGGTGGGTTCATTACGCGAGTGGGTTCATTACGCGAGTAAATACGGTAAGTTCCGCTGTACTGCCTCAACTCCTCGTCACCATTAACAAGTTATGGATAGAAGGCGTCGTGCCAGAAACCTGGAAATCGGCTATTGTGATCCCCATACCAAAGCAGGGGAAGCCGCCGACAGACCTCGGAAATTGCCGGTTTATATCGCTTACGCCAACATTATGCAAGCTTACCGAAAAAATCCTTGCCGCACGACTGTCGTCGTGGCTTGAGCACCATGGTTTCTATCACCTCGCCAAAATTGGCTTTCGTGCGTCCATAGGTACAGAAGATGGACTGGCTGTCTTGGTGTCAGCAGTTCTGGCCTGAACTCGCAGCCACAATGTATGTACTGTACTGGCCATGGACGTTGAAAAGGCGTACGATAATATCAGCCATGCTGCCATCCTGGAATCACTTGGCATGCTGGATTTCCCCGTTATAGTGCGCAATATAGTTAAATCCTTCTTTGAAGGCCGACACTTTGCCATACACCTCTGTGGTGAGGCCGTCGGATCATTTGTGCCTTTTCGCGGCGTTCCCCAGAGATCGGTGTTATTGCCAACATTATTTAATATTGCTTTTGTCCCCCTTGCTTGGCGCTTACATGATGTCTCTGAGATTAAGCTCATACTGTATGCTGATGATACAACGGTGTGGAGCACTCACAACGACCTGATGACTCAAGCAGCAGGCATACAGTCAGCCATACATATTACGTCGACTTTTGCTTCTTCAGTTGGTCTGCAGCTTTCAGTGAGCAAAACCACGTTCGTGTCAGTCACCAACCGCTGGGGGCGCTGTAAATTGGCTGCAACACCAATCCGTCTGCATCTATCCGGAACTCCAATTCATGAAAGTTCGACCGTAAAAATTTTGGTCTTGACAATACAGGAGTCAGGAACAGGTACTGCTTGGCTTTCTCGGGCTGAAAAGCAAGCAATTCAGGCGTTGGGCCTAATTAAACGCCTTGCTCCTAAATCAGGCGGAGTCCGCTCCCCTGTTGCACTACAGTTGGTGCGGGCGGTTGTGCAACCGCGCCTTGTTTACCAAGCCCAATTCTAGCATTTGACGAGGGCTCAATGGGATCGTCTAGAAGCTGTTAATCGAGAGGCAATGAGGGTCATCACTTGCATTCCCCGCAGTACCCCGATCGTGGCGCTCCAAGAACATGCGCAGCTGAATGCACTACATGAGCTGCTGCAGCAACGACGCGATGCTCGCCACCTAAACTTCATCGCACTCCATTCTACAGCCGCCCCCGCCAGTTATTCCTCCCTGGCGTTCTGTGCAGCTAAAGCGACAACAAGCAAACTGATATACGTCGGCCATCATCTACCCGCGCGGAATCGTCGTTCCGCGACCGAATTACAGAGCAAGACGCCAATCTGCCGCATGGCTCCATCGTTATGTACGTTGACGCAAGCATCCAGGCCTACGAAACAACAACGGCAGTTTACTGTCCTTTGAAGCCTGCTCTGAACAAAACGTCAAGGTTTCGCCTCTCAGAACCTCCTTCCTCCTTCTGTGCGGAGATGCTTGCGGTTCAAGAGGCACTTTGCTCTGTGGCCGCCGTTCCCTTGCTACCCGCGGCCCGCATTGTCAATCGCACCGACGCACTTCAATTCACACGCCTACTACGACGAGTCAGTCGCACCCCAGAAATTTGCCAAGACATCCATCGTCTAGCGGCACGCATCACGCAGCAAATCCGTATTGAGTGCGTCCCGTGTGACCTCCTGAGCGCACAAAGCTGCGCAGATTCTGCGACCCGCTTTTCGACCCCAACGTCGTCTTTGCCTCGAGTCCTCACTCTGGATGTGGACACCGCCCTCCTTTTAACAAGAAAGGAACAGCATCCGGCGCCGCACACGTGCTCTAATCCCCCCGTGTGCGGTAACCCTCCCCCGTGGTCTTACCCGTGCAGAGGAGGTTGCGCTTCGGAGGATACGGGTCGGGGTTGCCCTAACGCCAGCTATTAAACACAAGTGGCCGACATTTCAAAGATTTATATATATCCCCACCCCGGGTGTCCAGTCTGCAGGAACAGAGACTGTGAGGCGGATATCCACCACCTGTTGTGGGTCTGCCCGGCGCTGATGCCGACGAGTCTTCGGCACCTGGCGGCAGTGGGACTCTCACCGGACAATCCCGATTGCTATATTGCCTGGACACCGGGTCCATATCATCGTTCGCTTCTTGATTTCATCAAATCAGCGCACCTTTTTTCATTTATTTAAGCATCTTACTCATCTTTCACTTATAGTTTTTATGCCCTGAGGCAATAAACACCGCTTCAAAAAAAAAAAGGTTCGAACTGTTTATTTGCGCTGCTCGCGCTGCAGCGGCCTAGCCCAACTTCCTCTTTCTTGTCCGGCGCCTCGTGCCATGGCCTGCGAGTCGAGCGCGGCGCGAGGGGCGCTACAGGCTTCTAACTTCACCTTGTAAAGATGAACACATACCTCGTGCTTTGCCGGTATTTGCCTAAACAGCCTTTTCGTCATTTGTACCTATCAGCATCACCACTATTTCTCGAATACGTACGCCATGTGACTATGTAGGTGAGTGGAGCAGGCAGATAACCTCACAATTGTCTTTTGTTTTGTGCTTCTAATGCTGTCATTTTATAGCTCTTGCTTACTCCAAACTGCAAAGTTGCGCCTGCTCACTTCACTTCTATCTTGCATTTTCCATGATCATTCTAGTTTCTCATATGACATTGTAATGCTTACCATGTCGGGCAAGCACAAAGCTGTGCGGTAGCATCCGAGATAGACTTTGCACCATGTGCTTACTGAACGTATCTGACAGGCTTGAGCGCCTGAGCAGGTTCCGTTTTCTAGATCGTGGAGTAAAAGAAGCAAGGAAGGCAAAGACAAATTAGAGGAAAGCAGACCAAGCGCTTGGTCACAATACTAATTCTTTTTCAAAAAATTTATACACTTTTTGCCGGTGCAGCAGCATGAAACGAATGTGTTATAGTCCTAACAAGAACGACCAAAAGTAAACTTCGCGCTCTATATTACCGCTTCTGAGCACCCGCTTAAAAGTCGCAGTTGCGACCAGCTTGCCTGAATTATATATGTCGGAGGGTCTGCAAAGGGAAGCCACAAAAACAACATTGTACACGTCAAAGCACAGAGATACGGTCTGATTTGATGATCATGGTCTGTTGATGAGGGGATGGGAGAGAAACAAAGAGACAAGACTAAATAACTTCAATTGTGTTTTTTTCTAAAACTTTAAACAGGCTAGCCAGCCTGTATTTTTTCTGTCTGTTTCTCCTTGAAGTGCTTTAAAGAACTGAAACCACGTGCATTGACTTCACTGGGTTACTCTGGCCACAATAGGCCATTATTGAAATTACCTGCCAGCCCGCCGCAGTAATGAAGTTATTGTACGCCGAAATTGCGTTTCCATGCTTCGGGGAAGTCACGTACTGTTACAAATATATTTCCGTCTTCCTGCGCTTCCTGTTTTAATTCTGCGTTTTCAGAATGCAACTTCACGATTGGCGAGTCAAAGAACGCTGCTAACTGCTTGGCGCATACCAACCAGATATGTAGCAAACTATTCCTAATAATTTTTGAACGATGAAGCCACGTGTGCGCAAGTAGAAAAGTGTGTAAGAGGTTGTATTACACTGGCCACGCCTTGAATAAATGCATATCTACGAGGGATTAATAGAAGGTATAGCTCGAAGCAAAGTTTTTATGCAATTCGAAACACTCGTTAGCGAAGACTGTTCGAGAAATTACATTAAATCTGTCGATTCAGTTCAAAATGCTGTTGGATCTGCTATGTTTAGGAAGCACTTTCAGCCAACATTTCGAGATTTCATGGTACCGCTTCAAGTGAACAATGCCTGGATTTTTCAGTAAAATGGTACCAAAAGGCACCTTAATTACGTTTCTGACTAATTATTCTTTCTTTGGTGGCTTGATTGTGGCTTTAGGATAGTTTGCTCAGGGAATGTTAGTTTTCAGCGCTTAGGGGTGTTGCTTATTTGAGAGCTTTTTAATATTTCGGGAAAGCTTCTGAACAGCTATAAATAAATAGTGCCTGTTTGCAGCTGCGATATACAAAGTCATGGTCTTCAGTGTTTGCAAGCGTTCATCTTCAAATGCCGCTGGAATTACGCAATAACTTTACATCGATGAGTGAATATATTTCTCATGTTTTGTGGTAATATTTTTCTTTCATTCAGGCTCTTTTGCTTTTTCGGCTCGAACAAACACAAGTTCGCATGAGTTAGAGACCATTATACTTGGGCTTCTAAATACAACAGCATGCCACTACTCTTCTAATATCTAAGGGACTAAATTGAAGCAGCTTTTGTCTTCGAAAAAAATTCCTTTCCCACTCTAAATACCTATCATAAGCGTGTTTTTCACATGTTTTTTTATGTTTCCTAAAGTTTCATTCCGAAATGTCTCTTTAGCGATGAATCGTAGCCAGCGCTAGAGACAGAAAGCTATTACAACCGCACTGGAAAAGAACAAAACATAGCGCCGAGCATACACAAGCTGTACAACGAGCCTAAATAATAAATACAACAAGTTTAATTCAGAGTTATTTTTAATTCCATAGCATTAGAATTAACGTAACGAGCAAAATTCGCTCAAACATGTCATGAAATTCGCTGATTGTTCAATACAGGTCACGTGAACCTGTGACGTCATCACAGCCCGTCCTCATGAGCTAACCTGATTGGTCAAAAGAGGTCCCGCGACATTGTGACCCATTACTTGCCCACCGTGTCAGGTAGCTATTAAATAATGATTGGTCGGGAGAGGTCATGTGGCCTTGTGATGTTGCCAAAACCTGCCCACTCAGTTGTGAGCTAAGCAAAATGGATACCTGCTACTGCAGCTAGCAGTCTAAAGAAGGCATTTCATGGACCGACGATTCCAAAGAAACTGACGCAAACAAAAGCACGCTCACAGAATGGAAAAGAAACTGCGACACGTGTGAAATTTTATGCTACCATATTTAACCTAATCGTCCCCATTGCTTATTCTTTTTTGCCGTGGCCCTTCAGGCTGTTAGGAGATTCCGGTTCACTGACAGAAATAAGCCTTTTGCAAACAGAAAACAAGAATTTTTTTATCTTACCGAGCGCTTTAAGCATTCAAGAAACGAAACGAGCTTGATGACGATCACAGTCTATGACATCTTTTGCGCGACACAACAAGCGAAACACACTGTAATACGCGAGAGGCCAGATAAAGTACCACGAACACCCTGTCAAACTGGGGCTATAACCGTCCTCTGCAAGCCAAATGATAAACATTTATCAGCATAAATTACAACGAACGGTAAGTAAGTTGCTTAAAGCACATGGAATCGTGCGGTGCATGTTGCTTGGGTATTGGCCAGGCGGATATCGTTGAGCAAAACTACGCCGTAACGATCCATTAACACACAGAAAGACTGGGCGCACAGTGACGGGAGCAAGGAACGGTGATCAAACCAGCCAACGATAAGGGAAGAAATGAAGGAAAATCAGGTTACAGGTACCTCTTTACATTCAGGAAACTATTTGTTTCCCGTGTAACATTTCGGAATAACGCGCGGAAAGGCATCGATTAGACAAGACTCATAGCGTGGCACATACAGGAATTGAGGGGTTTTATTTGCCAGCCATGCAGGCGACTGTTGATTATGAGCTACATAAGCATAAAACCCATAAGAATTGTTCAATGACGTTTTTTTCTAAGTATTAATGGAGTCTCTTATTAGAATTCCGTGTTTGTACTAGCCTTCCTCTCTTGCTTATCACTCTGAACTCGTATATCATTATTCGTAGGCCGGCATGGCAGCTTAGACAAAGCTCAGCTTAAGCCGGAACTTGAGCATGTGGTTTCTGCATCCAATTTCTGATAAGAGTGGTCGCTATTATGCTAGGAAAATTACATCCATATCCAACAAACGTAATGAGTTTTTCAGAAAGAACATGACAACTTGTTTGTTCAAAGGAGCGCATTCAAAAGAGAATGTACATTTTTCATTCCCTAGCGCGCCGCACACGATCCAGAGCTTATTAGGCCCAAGTCGACGGTCGATGATAAATCTATCAAATCTATGTTTGCTTTCATTTTCGGGCCCAAAATGCTTTCGCTTTAGAGTTTGTTGTTATTCCGCGTGTTGCGACCATCCTTGGAAGCGAATTATGCCGCGCCTTACCGTCCTCTGCAAGCCAAATGGTAAAAATTTCTCAGCACAAATTACAACTAACGTTAAGTATGTTGCTTAAAGCGTATGGAATCGCGCGGTTCTTGTTGCATGGGGATTGGCCAGGCGGATATCGTTGAGCGAAACCGCGCCGTAACGACTCAGTAACACACAGATAGACCGGGCGTACAATGACGGACACAAGGAACGGTGATAAACAAACGAGCCAACGATCGAGGGAAGAAATGAAGGAACCCCAGGTTACAGTTACTTCTTTGCAATCAGGAAACTGCTTGTTACCCGTGTAACAGTTCGGAATAGCATGCGGAAAGGCATCGATTAGACAAGACTCATAGCGTGGCACATAGAGGAACTGAGAGACTATATTTTCCACCCGTGCAGGCGACTATTAATGATAGGCTACATAAGCATAAAACCCATTAGAAGTGTTCAGTGACGTTTTTATAAGTATTAATGGCGTCTCCTATTAGAATTCTGTGCTTGTACTGCCCTTCCTTCCTTGCTTATCTCTCTGAACCCGTATTTCGTTATTGAGTAGGCCGTCATGGCAGCTTACATAGAGCTCAGCTGAAGCCGGAACTTGGGCATGTGGATTCTGCATCCAATTTCTGTTAAGGTTTGCCGCTATTATGCTAGGAAAATTACATCCATATTCATCAAACGTAATGAGTTTTTCAGAAAGGACATGGCATCTTGTTTTTTCAAGGGAGCGCATTTCAAAGAGAATGTACTTTTTTCATTCCCTAGCCCGTCGCACACGATCCAGAGATTATTTTGCCCCACGTAGACGGTCGATGATAAATCTATCAAATCCATGTTTGCTTCTATTTTCAGGCCCAAAATGTTTTCCCTTTAGATTTTGTTATCCCGCGTGTAGCGACCATATTTAGAAGAAAATTATGCCGCGCCTTACAGAGCACTGTTCCCATTTGGCAGTGTGGTCCGCACTGAAATCCGTTGTGTATGTTCTAGAACACATAATAAAACAGCACCTCCAATTAGGTTGACGGTTAATCTGGCTGAATGCTGTGAAGTGCAGTCGTCGACTCTAGTTTCTCATAGTTATGAAACGGTTGTTTCACGTAACGATAATTGGCAACGTTTTTTTTTTCTTTTTGCCAGAAAAAGTTGTTACTAGGGGCATGTTTGTTGTGCTGTGCAGCATGTAAGGCAGCTGTGATGTTAAAGGACCTGTCCCTCCGTAGAGGAGGCATTACTTTATATCAGTACAACGTCAGAGTGTAAATGCTAGTTTGTGAAGAAATGGCGATTACGGCCTTGGTGCAACTGGCTGAGCATCAGAAAATACGACCTTGATGCCCAATGTGCTTCCGCTCCACCTAGAATCCACCAGATCACGCATGGTATAGGGCGGCTGCTTGTGTGTAATCCATTGAATTTCACTGTGGAAGTGCCATTTTTGCCTGTCATCAATCTGTTTATCATTTAGCAATTCTACATGGGGCACATTTTATGAGGCCCGCGCCTGCCCAGCACGAATTTATTTTCAACAGGAGCCACTTCGTGTGCATTTGCGGCATCTGACCAGGCATCGTCATCACCCCCTGACTAACATTAGTGCGGTGCGTCCAGATGCAGCCTTTTCCAGAGCCCTTTGGATGCAGCGCAATGCGCTGCCTTCGAACTACGCGCCACACCAGATTGCGGAGGTGCCACTTTGGGCAGTACCAAAACCATCTATACGGACAACAATCCCAGGGATAACAAAGAAAACGCACATTCCAACAGTCGGACTGAAACAGCTGGCGCTGTCATACATTACATCTATGTTTACTAACACCCAGCATGTTTTCGTGGACGGATCCGTTACGACCACTTCTTCAGCTGCAGCGGTGATAGTGCCAGGAAATGCCTCATGTCACCGTTTCAGGCTCATGCACAAAACGTCCTCTACGGCAACCGAATTGGCAGCCATACGAGAAGCCGTCCTTTATATTGGTCACCAGCCAGCGCAGCAATGGACTATATTCTGCGACTCGAGATCGGCATTACAGGTCGTACAAACTTATCTAAAACCAAGAGCATGCGAGCAGCTGGTTCAACAGATTGTGCTTTTGTTAGCCGAGGCTTTCTACCGCGGCCATATCATAAAGTTTCAATGGATACCGAGCCATTGCGGCATAGCGGGAAACGAGCGTGCTGACGCCGAGGCTCGGATGGCACATAGTGATGGTGCTTTCATTGAGATAGCCTTTTCAAGATCAGACATTGGAGCCTTGTTGGCGCATTTAATGCAGGCGGCAATAGAGTCGCACTTGCATGATCCGAGTCATCAACAGGACCGCGTGTGTAAGCTTGACGCTGGCTCACGATTACATTTCTCATCTGTTGTGGTGCGACGTCATGGGACTTTACTCCACCGGCTACGGCTTGGCGTTGCCTACACCAAACACTATCTTCACAAGATCGGCATCGAAAGTAACCCAAATTGCGCACAGTGCAACACACCAGAGACTATTGGACGCCTTCTTTGCGCGTGCCCGAAGTATACTTCTGAAAGAACAACATTGGAGGCGACCGTGAAAAACCTGGACTCTCGCCCTCTCTCTGAGGAAACTCTTCTGGGCGCAAGGACGAGACGTTCTGATTGGTGGCGTGTGACAAAAGCCCTGCTCAACTTTTTGTGTGAAACAGGCCTGGATACTCGTTTGTGACCGCCTGTGCACAACCTACATGGTTAATGACATGTGTCGGTGTTGTGTTGCAGACACCAGTTTTGAGTTTTATGTGTGTCCAGTAACCGCGATGCGAGCGCCAGCCAGTGTTGTGTGTGTGTGTGTGTGCGTGTGCATAGACATCACCCGTGAAACTCATTGTATTATGCCATCTTCAGCCTTCATTCACACTTTCCTTTTCCTCCTCTTCCCTTTCCCCTGTGTGGAGTAGCAGGCCAGGGCCCTGTTACCACCGGCCGACCTCTCCGCCTTTCTTTCATTAAACTTCTCTTCTTCCTCTTCCTGATTATACTGTCCACCCATGGTACCCTACTGGTTAGTTGTCACTGTTAGTCTCATTTTAGGTAGTCTACGATTGGCGGCGAGAGTGAAGAGTAACCTCCTGAAAACATGTACTCGTCACACTGACAGCAGCAGTAATATTTCACAACGGTGGTAATTTTTGTACCCTACATTGGGCTAGAGCCGAGGATTAGGCCAACGAAGCTTAAAAATTTGCGTGCTCAAATTGTTAGCGCACATTTGGCACACATATTCATGTCGGATTCTGACGCTTAGGGCTTCTTTAGTTATCAGCGGTTGAAGGCGGTGGGTTGCTTCTGCTTGACAGAGTGAGTTAAATATGTTTACGCCGCACAATTTAGGCAGCCCCAACAATGGCTTTTAAGCCGCACATTAGGGCGAGCTGCCAAACCCAGCCGACTGGGTGTAAATGTTGCAGCCGTCAAAAAGAGTTTCATTTTTGCAAAGGCAACGATTAGGAGGACTTTCATTTCCTTATTGTATGCTAACAGTGACAAGTGCTTTAAACATATTTCTGTAATTTTGCCATTTCATAATTTTCACAACTTCAGTGAATATTGCTATTAAGTAATCCGATGCACGTACTACCAGCAAAAAAAATGACACCCGTACAAGACAAATGAGATTGCCACCGCGGTGGCTGAGTGGTTATGGTGCTCGGCTGCCGGCCCGAAAGACGCGGGTTCGATCCCGGCCGCGGCAGCCGAATTTCGATGGAGGCGAAATTCCGGAGGCCCGTGTACTGTGCGATGTCAGTGCACGTTAAAGAACCCCAGGTGGTCGAAATTTCCGGAGCCCTTCACTACGGCGTCTCTCATAGCCTGAGTCGCTTTGGGACGTTAAACCCCCATAAACCAAAACCAAATGAGATCTTAACCAAGGGAAGCTCAATATTGCGATGGATTAAATTCATTTTACAGGTGCAAGCATTCACCTTCAGATATTTAATTATCAACGCTTGTGTTGATAATACATGAGTATACTTTTGTAGTTTCTTTCGCCATTTCAGTGCCGTTTTTCGCGTTTGATATCTTGCTGATCACAAATTCGGGCTGATATTCGGGGTGTCCAAGAAATGCACAAAAAAACAGAAAAACAAATCTTAACGACTTCATTTAAAAACGAGCGCATAAAATTTGAACCTACAAAAGAAAACACTAGGTCAGTTCGGCATCTCGTCTGCTGACAGATATTCATTATATTTCGACTGGTTTGAACCTTTAGTTGAAACTGGATCAAAAAATTGTCTCTATGCTCCTTCACGTGTGCCGAAGATAAAGATGTGTTCTTCCTTTCTCCGAATACTGCTTCAATCTCAAGGAGGGGGCGGGAGCAATTTCTAAGGCTGCAAAGGAATGCTTGCATTCCTGAACTTTCAATTTGGACCGAAGAATATCCCAGGCCTCATTGCGAGGTACGACAGATCCTCATAACTGGGGCACACTATTCACTGCGACATGCACACGGCAGCGACAGATTGATGGCGGATAGCGGAGATGAGGTCGATCGATTCCTACCTCTATTGTCTGCGTGACCTTCGGTTCTTTTCCTCACCCGCGAGGTATCTCCGTTTCCTCGCCGCTTACAGCCTCCAAGGAACACCACGACTGAGCGTCCCAAGGAGACGGGCTGTCAGTTATATATGGCTGGAACCTAGGCAAATTCGTTTTGTGCAATCCCTGATGCTAACCATCGCCATCGGGAGTCTTCTCTGCGCTTTACTGAAGCAGACACCGGAGCTCCGTTCGTTTTCGATAACAGGCCAAGTTTACTGGAAACACCCAAGCCGAATAAAGCGACAGAGAAGTGCCAAAAAAACAAAAATATTTGCCTAATCAAGGTTAATGACCAAGTGTCTGCAGTACTCTAGCATTATTCTGTATCACTGTATTATTTGGTTGCTGCTCTGTCGCGACGGCAAGGGGCTGCAAAATGTTACAAAGAATTCAGTTCGCACTACAAGCATTTCTTTTCTTACAAAATACAGCAAAACATTTGTTTTGACGAAAGAAAATTTTGCGATCCACGTATAAATGAAGGCCAGAAATTATTTTTAGGGGACCGGGAATAGGGCTTTACAAAAAAAATCAATGAAACAGTGCAGCTTTACTATCTAATCACTTACGTCTGGTATAGTGAAATAAGAATAGAATACGAGCCGAATGAAATTTGAATTGAATTCAGTGTTGTTTGAAATATTTTACAAATATTTCCCGCTTGTGCGAGCATTGGCTTAGAGCAAATAGTTCTAGGAAAGATCGTAGCTCAGTGGCATCCTGTTGCAAGGTGCTATACACCAAAAACTTTAGATATAGCTTTCGAAGCGTGGTACATTGATTCCCACTATGAGGTACGCAGTAAGAGGTCAGAGTTTTAGCTATATAGCCGTCCTAATGAACGTGGAGAAAAAACCTTCTCTGCTGATGACAACAATGAATGCACTACCGCTACTTATCAGTGGGTCACAGAGGCGCAAGCATTGAGTCACAGCTTTCGATATTGCAATTCACAACATGGTTTGCCGAATGTGTCTCAACCAGGCCGCGTAACCAAATCTTGAAGCACCTTTATAAGTATTATAAACTCCTGGCCTCGAATCGCCTGTGTCGCGACCTCTTTTTTCGAACAACTGGTGAAATACATCACGCCGTGGCTCACAAAAACTTAGTGCCTTATATTCATATAGTACTTGGACAGCAAAGAACGCAATCAGTTTTTTCGTACAACTTTGAACATGCACCATTTGAATCTGCGGTTCGAGTAGAATAAGAGTATATTTGATACGCCATTCAATAATTACAAATATCTGACCAATATTGACATTATTAAGAAACTTCTGTGTCGGCGAAGAATTTCTTTTCTACAATAGAAATGAGAAAACCAGGAAAGAAGAAAACTGGAGAACATTGTAAATTTCCGCACACATAACCACGTATCCAATCTGTCATCTTGAGAGAAGTTGTGTCTAAAGCAAGATCGTCCTCACTGAAATGAACTTCCCCGCTAGTGGCAAGAAAAACTAGACTTGTCATAATTCCAGATATTGGTTTTCCTGTTCACGAAACCTATTACCTTCTGATTAGCACAGGTTACGAAATAATACAATATTTATGTTGTTACGACGAGAATTCATATATTCGTACAGGTTTACAAAATGTGTATAAGAATTTCTTTTAAGCAAGAAAAGAAATGTCTGTGTTTTACAACGGGGATAGTAAAGCCGTTCTCTCTGTGTGACCGTTAAAAACACAAAGCCTTTAATCTATGGCGCTCTCGGAAATAGGAACACCAGCTAAGATCGCTCTGCTTACAAAGCATGGAGGAAAAGCCGTTTGCCTTTGCTAACGCAGAGAAACTTTTCCTAGGTATAAGCATCCAGCGATAAGTTGTTTCCACCTTAATGGCAGCTTAGCATTCTCACATGCTTGTTCGTGTGCCATTTGTTTGCGACATGAGAAGAATATTAGGTGCGTAGTTTGCAATCGCTGGCTCCACAAAATGTCACACTTGCAGATAATGTGTCGTCAATCTCACGTTGTCACCCAAAATTCAGATCAAGCATGAGTGACGCTCGACCCACATGAGAACAAACACTCGGAAAGAATATCAGAAACGTCGATTTGGTGTACAGTGCAGCGCTCTACGTGAAGGCGCCTACTCTTTGTAGCCTTGTGGATATAGCATGTACTTCACACGGCCGAGAAGGCAAGCGACCATAAGCAGTGCTTTTTTTCATTCCCTTGGTTTTCCGCATAACTTACACGACTGCCAGCTGGAGTGTTATGAGACCTTTAAGCCAGTGTAAGAAAAATGTGTCCTATAAAAACAGAGTACTTTTTTCGTATTCTCCGCTGAATGGCTCGAACTGTTTCTACACACTGGAGACTTCTAAGAAAAGGTGCTGGAAGATGAGGCGGCACTTCACAAATCAATCTACATGCAGATGCATATTGTTATTTCGCCTCTTGACCCCAAAAAAAGCGCTTCCACGCAATAATAGTATTTGCATCGAATTAAAGTCCATTCGGTAGGATGCTATTTCCACATTTAAAGAGTAAACTGCGCTACATTCTGCTAGTCAGTATCTTTTTTTGCTATTTGTCTCTTCGGGCCTTTTTCACTACTCCGCCGAACAGAGCGAGTCAAAGGGGATGTCAGCGGGGACTTGCGGTGCGCATTTTCACAATCACGCCCGATGCAACTAAGACTTTAAATAAATGTCTCTCGAATCTACATGGAAGTGCAGAAGCCGATGTTTGCGCCCAAGGTGACTGCATCAGGACGTTGCGTGAGTGAAAAGGCGATTTATTGCTTTGGCCTTGCGAAGCTTGGTTGAACGAACCGTGAACCTCGTGGCGTGAAATGGTGTGTCTAATGCTTATGCACTGGTAGGCGACAGGAACAAAGAAAGAGCCGATAGAATAAATGGCCGTATGACAGAAAAATAACCTGTTTATACACAGGTTTAGGCTTTTTTCCAGCCTCTTTTGTGTATGCTTCTGCTGCTTGATTTGCAGAGGCATGGGGAATTTTCTGTTGTAAAATACTTGTCTAGTTTGAAGGAGGAAGACTATATTGTAGCAAAGCTTCGTAATGTTTATTGGCTCATGCTCAATGCGCGGACTCGCGGTTTTGTCGCTTTGCCCGTAATGCAAGATGCGACCAGATTTTTCTGGAGTAATCTCTGATAGGCGGGCACGATTCTACTTAGTTCGAGATTATTGCGGTTATTTTGTGCGCGTATTGTGAATGTTTGTCGTCAGCTTTATATTGAGCACGGCAGAGACCGGCGGTCATTCATTTCGACGACCTCCGAGAATGCTTGTTGCCTATCGCCGTTGTCGAGTCAACCAGCTCTTTCTGAGTGTTGCCAGCCCAAGAAAGATTCTTTTTGAAGCGCTCTTTCGTTTGGAAACCCTCACGGTTCTCTTCCTGGGCGTCTGACTGCAGTCACTACCGCGTGACAATGTGATAGTCAATATTGTGGCGATGCACAGCTGTTCCAACCACATATTCAAAAATATATGTATGAAGATGTTTTAGATGCATTCAGTGAAAAAAAATCGTTTAGTGTAGTACTGAGTGATATTCAACACTCAGTCAATCATTACTTATTTTAGTGTGTCTGGGCAGCACACAATCTTTTCTCTCTGAATGAAATGAACAGAAATTGCTGGTATGATATACGCGCCTTCCTCTTGGACATCTATAGCGTGGCGATATTTGCCACTTTTTTATAGTTTCTTTTTTCATTCTTGCTTGTTTGAAGCGTCTGTTTTCCGCGCTGTCAATAACTGTATTCAGATAGTGCTGAAAAGAAGATGAATTCAGTAGAGCACCCAGACTACCAGGCAAAGAGAAAGCAACGGGTGAGGATAAGGCAACTAAAAATCTCTTAAACGACGGTGCGGAGATTCTGCTAGAAAACCTAACCATCCTGTATACGCAGTGCCTTATGACCTCCAACGAGAAAGCCATCTTAATCATTAAGAGAGGGGACTTCAAAGACTTGAAAAATTACAAACTGATTAGCCTGCCGTCCATTGCCTACAGCGTAATTACTAAGGTAACAGCGAGTAGAATCGTAACCTTAGATTACATTCTACAAAATGACCAGGCAGGCATTCCTAAAGGCTGTTCGACAATGAACTTTCTTCGCACTATCAGTTAAGTGACAGAAAAGGTAGCGGAATGTAATCATCAACTGCATATAGCGTTCATAGATCACTTGAAAGCACTCGACTCAGTGGCAAGCTGAGCAGTCGTGCAGACATTGCGAAGGCAATGAGGAAGAACACCGTTACGTAAAAATTTCGGAAGATAGATAAACCTTCTAAAGAGCCACAACAGTTCAGCAAAAACAGCCATAAATTTCAATAAAAAAGGACGCCAGGCACGCAGACACTTTCTTCAGTGCCATTCACCACTTGTTTACAGGAAGAATTTAGAGACCACGATTGGGAACAGGTGGAGATAAGAGTCAATGGAGAATACCTTACTAATGTCCATTTCGCTGATGACATTGTCTTACTAAGTCGCTAAGGAAATGAACTTCAAAACATGATCAATGACATAGACAGCCATAGCAAAATGACGGGTAGAAAAATTGAAGGACATAAACCCAAAGTCATGTTCAACAGTCTGTAAGTGAACAGCTGTTTCTGATTGGTAGCGAGCTGCTGGAAGTGGTAAGGGATTGCGTTTGCATAAGGCAGGCACTGAGTACAGATATGGACCACAGCAGTCGAATAACGAGAAGAATAGGAATGTGGGTGAAGTGCATTTGAAAGGTATTCTCACAGCATTAATGGCAACTTACCAATGTTTCCAAAGGGAAAAGTATATAACGCACGTACCTTACCAGTGGTTACTTTTGGCGCAAAAACAGTGAGGCTAACAAAAAGAGTTCATCTGAAATTGAGGACAACACAGCAGGCTGCGGAATGAAAAATGACAGGTGTAACGTTCAGAGAAAGGAAGAGAGCACCATGGGCCAGGGAACAAACGCAAGTTAATGATATCCTAGTAGAAATAAAGAAGAAATGGGAAGGGCAAGGTATGTACTGTTAATCCAAGATAGCCGATGGTCGTTACAATCTAGATCCCATGCGAATGAAAGCGTAGCAAGGGGTGGCAGAATTTTATGTGGGCAGATGAGGTTAAGATGCGTGCGGGAATTGCATGGCGGCAGCTTGCAGATGACAAATGTAATTGGAGAGATATGAGAAAGGTTTTTTCTGCAATGGGTGTAATGAGGCTAGTGGTAATGGTAATGAACTTCCCTCTTTTCTTGTACGCTGACAGAAACGCTTTAAATGATTTTGTTAGATAATTTTGGAACCATATAGTGTTGGTAGCTTTAAGAAAATCTTTATATTAGTAATGCAATGTACAGTCATGGACTAAGTTTGCGGGGTACGGTCTCAAAGAAAAAAAAACAATTTCTGCATTGCCTAACTTGCCCGTCACCTGATTGTCAATTCAGCTGATAGAATCCTTACGTCTCCTCATGCGTGTATGGGTTTCAATACGGAAGAGCCAAATGAATCACGATCAAAATTAGATCTCCGCCGAGGAATGCTAAATACTAGGGTGCGTTATTTTCACCTCTTATAGGCTAATCTCTTATTCGGAAATGTTAATCAACCTCATGTGTGTATCAACGTCCGCTGATGATGCAGGTTTGCTTTTCTGCTGCAATTCCAGTTCTCTTCGCATTTCATCTGTTGCTGAAATGACATAAGAGTCTGTCATGCATACCACTGAGTGAGTGGTAGATGAACAGCGGAAAAAGTTGAAAACAGACATTTTCAATGTATGTTTTTAATGATCCCATCAAACCTATGCCTGAAAACAAAAGGAAACACCCGGTCATTTCTGCATATCAATTGCTGAAAGAGAGCGAGAGATAGAAAGACGAACGGAAAGGCAGGGAGGTTGACTAGGCGGAGCCCAGTTTGCTACCGTACATGTGGAAAGGGGAACGGAGGGAGAGATAGACAGGGGAGAGACAAAGGGAGATGATCACTTTTCCACATGTCCGCTGGCCATTACTTGCGGGGTGCACCGGACACACACTGATAGTTCACAACCTCGCACTCAGTCCTGAGTCCTTTAAGAACTTGAAAAGTGCCTTCAAAGCTGTCCTCTGCGAAGTGACCTACTCCAAGGACCTAGAATCTTGGTTTCTTTAAGGGGCCGAGGATCTAAGCGGCGGAGTGTTGCAGCCAAGGGGGGAACGCTCACGCTGAAACCGATGGCAGATACAAACAAAGAAGGTGTTCTATTGTCTCGTTGCACCCACACATCTCACACGCAGGAGAGTCTGCCATTGCGGTTAAGTGGGAGTAGTCATTTGTAAACGCCACTCCCAGCCACAGGCAACACAACATCGTAGCATCGCAGCGGGAGAGGCCCGACGGAGGATTGAGTTGAAGTAACGAGTCTTGGCGGTGGAGACGGCATGCGGAGTTTCCAGCAGAAGAATATGACGCTAAAATCTCATTTCGGCCAAGCATTCGCAGATGTCTTGTTGCGTCGGCTCTTGTCAACGGTATCTCGACAATGTTAGCACTGCATGAGCTGATCGAGCGGCAGCGTCAGGCGCGTCGCTTCCGACAATGACACAGTGTCCCGGTATCCACTGGAAGACGATGTCATGACCCCCTTGCTGCACCTGGTGTTGATATCTTAATTCAGCTACGAGTCGATACTGATTGCCATGACGTAAAGCAGAATTAAGACAATGTAGGGCTGCTTTTGAGCCGCAGAACACAGTCCACTTATGGGGTGATTGTGCACCGATGTACTGCACAGCCGCACGAAGAGCGGCCAATTCTGACACGGTTGAGGTTGTCCAATGCGAACTTTGCTGCGTAATACTGGTCCGCCTCGCACGAATGACCACGGCGTAGGTTGAACTTGTACCTGAGACCGAACCATCTGTATACGCATGAGCGCGGTCACTATATGCGGCGTGGAGTAGGTAGAGGGTCAACTGTTTAATGGCCGGTGTCGGTAAGTTCGATTTTTTTCGTTACGCCCGGAATTGTAAGGCGCACACATGACTCCCGCAGACACCACAGCGCAGAGGAAGGCCGTGCTGCCGGGTCAACTGTGTTGGGGTGGACGACTGGTGGGCTGCTATAACCTTTGGAAACGCTGCGTGTGGTCTTTGATCCGCCACTGACACAAGATGGTGCTGGGGAATTCTTTTTAAATGCCGTATGTGGATCCGCAGGGTGTCAAGGGTTATATACGCCGAGAATGGGTAGTCCTGGGCGATTGCAATGGTAGCAACTGTTGATGCGCTGCGAGGGAGACCCAGGCATGTGCGAAGCGCCTGACCTTGCATAGTCTGGAAGGCACGCAAATTTTTCCTGCATGTGCTTCAAAGGACCGGTGTACTGTAGCGTAAAAATCCCCAAGAGAGTGCTCTGTACAGCTGCAGCATGGACAGAATCGACATGCCCCATGATTTTCCGCCAAGAAATCTCAGCAGGTGTGTGATAAAGCATAGCTTTTTCTTTAGAAAGCTGCAAAGCGTGCTCCATGATAAATTCTTGTCTATGATAATTCCTAAAAGACGTTGAGAAGCACGATAGACAGTGACATGGCCGTCAATAGTTAGCGGATTACGGGTCATAATTTTGCGTGTAAATGCCACTATAGCGCACTTCCCGGCGGACACGCTCAGACCTTGCACTCGGAGATAGGAGGAAGTTATGATTGCCACCTTCTGAAGTCTTCCTCGCACCTGGAGACGCGTCACAGAGGAGGCCCGGATGCAGATGTCGTCGGCATACATAGAGATATGGACGGTATTGGTAGGTACTCCGGGGGTCTTATAAGTGTTAGATTAAACAAAGTAGGGCTGAGCAATCCACCCTGGGGCACACCCAGGTAGGTGTAATGCAGGGGTGTAGAGCCATCTTAACACGTGATAAAAAATTTCCGTTTGGTCAGATAGCTTTGGATCCACCTATACATCCGTCCACCGATTCCAACAGCCTCTAGCGCATCAAAGATGGCCTCATGTGTCACGTTATCGTATGCGCCTTTGACATCAAGAAAAAGTGCCGCGCACATGCGCTTCTGGCGTTTCTGTTTCTGCACTGCGGACACAAGATCAATGACGTTCTCTATAGAGGAGCGACCCCGTCGGCAAACCGCCATGGCATTAGGATACACGTTATTGTGCTCAAGGTAAGACTCAAGACGCGGCAGAAGCATTCTTTTCATGATTTTTCCCACACAACTGGCCGAAGCTATTGGCCTGTATGAGGACAGGTCGAGCGGGGATTTCCCTGGATTTTGTAATGGTATCGTGCGACTGGATTTCCACTGGGGAAGAACAACTCCGTCTTGTCACGAGTGGTTGTAAAGGCTGAGTAGCTCTCTACGCGCGTTGTGCCCAAGGTGGCACAGCGCAGCATATGCAATGCCCTCTGGCCCTGGTGGAGACGAACGCTTACTTTCTGCAAGGGCAGCATCAAGCTCCTCACGAATAACGGTAACATCCATCGCTGAATCCCGCGATGCAGAAGGAACACGCTGGGAACCCTAGGTAGTCACTGCACCCGAGACTGTCCTGCAGAAGTCAGTTGCAACTTCAATCTGGTGACTGTTTTGATGTAGAGCCAACGCACGGAAAGGCTGTCTTTGCTGGGGAAGCGTTCGAAGCCCCCGCACTGTTCGCCAAATGATGGACATCGGCTTTCGAGGATCTAGAGATTGACAGAAGGACTTCCAGCGCTGTTCTGCCAGCGTGTCACATCGTAGCTTGATTTTCCCGTGCAAACGACTCGCCTCTCCGTTGTCCCTTAAGCATTTCGTCCGTCTCCAATATCTTTCTGCACGCCCCGACGAATAGGACGTAGGTGGTCTAATGCGATATAAATTCGGTGGGCA